>DVQP01001271.1:0-16285 GCA_018231745.1 Danaus eresimus | reverse complement strand
GGATATTATAAAATAAAATATTATTATGATAAAAAAATTATATTGTTATGTTACTTACCCAATTTATATCATTTGTAAACTGTTATAAAAACTTTGAATATTGATTTCGTGTAACAAAATCTACATATTGATATATTTGTTTTTAATTTGAAGTATCAATTTGGTAATGGTAGTTTCGATTGCGATATTAAATATTTTTTTTATTATCTTCCCTTCCGATATTATATAATATATACGAAATGTACGAGTTGTAATGCTTATATATATATCTTGCATAAATATTACTTTTGTTTATCTGATCCCGATGGAACTTGAGACGGATCTCATATTAAATTAAAATAGAAATAATTTTATTAAGCCTAATGACTGTTTTTATTAAAAACTTCTTAAAGTAATATTTGATGAGTACTTTTAAAAAGCTGTCAGTGGTTTAAAAGTAGTTCGGAGATAGCATAATTATCAAGTAACATAACAAATTACTATGTTGTCTCGGTCAGAATAAAGGATTTTTTAAAAGTAATGGTCAGCATTACTAATGTAATGGTCAGCATTACTAACGAATTACAACCCTCACCTATGCTGGCCCTGTAGAATGAAATCTTTGACAGAACGTCTGCTTTAGAATGAAATCTTTGACAAAACGTCAGTTGGGTCTGAGAGTCTTTAATACAAAATTAACTCAAAAAATATTTTACAGTATTTTACTATATTAAAGCAACAGAGACTCGATCTACATTTTAGCCAATGACTCCTATTCCGGGAATGAGAAAAATATATATTCGAAAGTCTACTACTTCATTTAAGATTGCATTATGTATAATGTTGATACAGATTTTTTATACTAATATAATTTGCATATGCGAAACTGCGGAAACAACTTAACATGAGAAAAGGAAGCGAAGACAAAAAACGCATAATTTATTATAATTTTTTAAAGGTAACTATTAAACTGAAGGATATCTGGACATTAATTCATACGGAAGTAATATAAATTTTCCCCAATATTTATTTTTTATTTATGTTTCTCTCTTGTATTTTACCTTGAGAGTATATAGTTCATAAAGTCAATATAAATGTATATATAATACACTAAATGACAAAGCTCGTACTTAAATATATTAAAGTCACTATGTATAAAAGTGTATAAATTATTAAAAAAATATATACTATAACGACATGTTTGTGATTTTGATTTTATTAAGAGGCTTAATTTTCCCTTTAAACTTTCAGTTCTTTTCGCTGACATTACTTTTTATAATATAATAACATCGAATTTTGGAGCCCTATGCAATGTAAGCTGTTAACAGACAAAAAATTCATATTTTTTTCCTAGTATTTTAAAAAACTACCTTATTTAATAAATATGAACCAGTTTCTTCACAAGTCCATATCTGACAAGGCGATTGGAGTAAGGCCGTCCAATCTCGCATTAGCATTTTACACTGAATTCAAGGTAATTTCGGATTATAGGAAGTACAATTTATAATGTCTTGGTTGGATTTTTCATGTTTATGATAAATGCTGCCAATATAATTTTCTTCATAATTTTTTTTAACAACCATCTTAAATCTACAAATTTAAATTTTATATTTACAAAGACATGATAATATCAAAAATATTGTTATCAAAAGGTCTTTTTGTTGACTGTTTGTTTTGACTGATACGCGGAACAGCTGAAAAGACATTGATGAAACTTTTATCGATAAAGAACCATCGTTAAAATATAAAATTAAAATGTCGCCAAAAAACAAGACGAATTCCATAAGCAATAATGACGTATTCGCTACTATGTGCCAAATCTCCTTATATTTCCTATTACTGCTTATTTTTTGTCCGCAGGCCAGTTTCTGTTGTTATAAGGAAGGTTTATTATTCCGAAAAAAAAATGGCAATTATGAATTAAGATGTATGTATAACTTGTTAACATCACATACGTCAATATTTTGCCTCAAGAGGGTAGAACAAATACTTTACCACCATTGGACTGTGATTGTTTCCTCGTGATTTTTATGAGATTTGTTTGGTTAACTCTATAAACGAGTGAAATAACTGTATAAAATTGGAATTATAACGTAATTTAAAGGAAATTCCAAAACTAAATTTACTTTTAGACAGTCCCTTGGAAAATCACAATTATGGCATATTGTTTCAAACCATATCAGAAATACAAAATATATCATAATCAGTTCTGTAACATTGGCTCTTACGAAAATTTTCATTTAAGAGAGAAGTCAAATCCTAAACCCCCAAAATATAATTATGGCTCAAACAAACTTCATATCCATATTCCTGAAATTTGGAATAGAAAATTTGACACAACCGTTCTATTCTAAATTAAGAAGCAGACCATAGTTTATCTTTCAGAGTAATTTACGATCTTCTATAGTTCCCAAACACATAATTTCCTTGAAGTATTTAAACAGTGATTTTCTCAAAGTTATTTGAGATGGTATGAGAATCGCAGAGAAGTATTATAAAATAATGAAATGTAACATTTTCGCGAGATTTATTCATTTAAACTAATATTTTTCGGATATACTACGGGTGCTTTATTTTTGTGAAAACTACATAATCATAACGTTTCGGTTACTTTTCAGCAACCGTGATCACGGGCAGACGAGATGTATGAGATGTTAATGTCTGTCGATTGGTCCTGTTATTTATCTTCTACCGCCATAGAAATAAATTTCTGGCCTACCCCTCTGGATGCTGGCAGAATGCGCTTACGGCGTCTCGAGGTCCTGCGGTGTGGTCACGGACATGGGATTTTATATTTTTAAGAAGAGGATCCCAGCTACCTTCTCTATTGAAATTAGGGGGTTTTTTAATTTCAATCGCCTCATCGATTAACCCCGGTATATACTTGTCTTCAAGAGCGAAGATCTGTAGTTTATCAAACCGAATGTAGCCTAGTTTGTCCGTTGCATGTATATTTAAGTCTGCCTTTATGGTGATTTACTAGCTCATTAAAACTGTATTAAAGCATAAATGAATATTTTGAACAATGTTATTATTATAACTTTTAAATATGGTACCCAAAGCACACACTCACACACACACCCAAACAGACACTCAATCTTGAATTTTTATCAGGAAAATATTTTGTAGTACTTGCAATTAACCTTTCCTTTGCCAACCTGAAATCCCAAGAATGAATACCTATGACGACAGGGATTGGCCCTATTTAGGAGTATTATCTGATGTCTTAGGCTTGCACGGTTAGGGGGAAGTAGAAGAAATCATTTTAAAAGCCTAATCTATTTTGACCACCTATACTGCACTTTAAGGAGATAATTTATATATAATAAGTCAAATCATATCTAAACATTTGACATGTCTATAACAAAATAATGCATAGAACACTACTTAATTTAGTATGAATTTTAATAGTGTTTAGCCACAATAAAAAAAATCATATGAAAATAGTTCTTCATTAAACAGTTGTTAAATATTTGTGTAGAATGAATAAAAACGACAATTACCACTAATTCTTTGATTGATATAGAAGAAAAACTAAAAGTTTTACTTGCACCTAACCAAGACTAAATGACCCTTACTGTGTTGGAACTAAACAACCAAGGATTTAAGACATTTGTTTTAAAATATTATTGATGTTCATATTTCCTTGCTACTTAACCCATATTAAACTTAAGATTTTGCCAATTATAAATATTGAGAACTAATATTGTTCTTTAAAATTCCAGAAGTTGAGTCATGTTAATGAAGCAATTTTCTTTTTGTTACATTTGATTTTAGGATGGGTACAGTCAGAAGTAAAAATAGCCAGATTGTATGACTCTCGGCAGTGGTCGGTAGTATCTTCTCAAAAATAGCTGTATGACAGATGATTGTAACGATTCAAAAAATATATATATTTATTAAAATTAACCAATATGTATCTTAACATTTTTAAGTAGATGGAATATGCCTGTATATAAATAATAACAATTTTAATTTCAACTTCAATATACAACTGCATTGTTAATTTCCATATAACTCGGTAAGAGACGATATTTCTATGAAATTATCTTTGATTCCTTTTCTTGTTGTTCTTATCATTCTATTTTATTATTTCTGAACAACAGCTTCGGTGTGGTGACCGTGACTACAAAATAAAACTTTCATGGTGTAGCAAAGCAGAATTTTGATGTGGATCTGGGTTTTGACTAAGACTGTGATACTTGTCTTTTGATTATTATTTATATTCATTTATTGCCATCTGAGCACAAACTATTGAATATGGTAGATTACATATGACAAAAGACATTTAGATGAACTCTCAAAATCATATCGTAGACTTCCTTATTACATTATCTTCTTCATATTTACGTTTTTATAATGTATGCAGATGATAAAAAATATAACTTAGTTTGTCTTAATTTATTTTACAGACAAATAGTGAGCAAGTGGAATAATATGTAAATCAGCACTTCTGTTTTACACTTTGCCCCCTTTATGTTTAAATATTCTGTTGGACATTAATGATTATTCAGAATATATAATAAAATACAATTATTTTTAACTGAGGGATAACCATTCGCGGGATACTTGGATAAACAAATAGGACACTAAAAATTTCGTTGTTTTAATTACACACAAAATTTCATCAATGCTTTTGGATATTTTCGCAATTCAAAAGCACAAGTTTCCATTTAAACTTTCGCAATTATATACAACATTAGTGGGATAGCAAGTGGGATAAGATTCAATGATAATCTGCAATTAAATAGTTTTTAGGAAATTCGCGAGCAAAAGCATATGAAAAAGATATATGTAAGTTGTATAAATTAATATTACGATATTTTCATTGTATTATGAAAACAAATAATAAGATTTATTTTGTTCATGTCTGTAAAAAAAAAAGTCGCATTTTTTGTATCGTAGCGAAAATTGCCATGCAAAAATATTATCACCCTTTATGAGAGTAAGACATATATTTAAATGCGCATCGAAATCATACAACTTTTTATAGGCTTTTAACACCTATTGGAAATATACGAACACGAGTTGATACTTCAATACAAACATGAAGTATTATTAGGTTTTGTTTCCAAGGTTATCGATATCGAATTCCAAAAATAAAGTTCCATCGAAAAATAAGTAAAAAACTTGTATTACGTCGCTTCATAACAATGTCTAATAAGAATGTAACCACATCCGCATGTAACACTTAAATAACTCTGAATTGATTTAATTATAAATATAAAGAAGTAAGAAATATTCTGATCCTTTTTTTGTGATTTCGGAAGATAGTCTCTACAGAATTATGTACGTGACGCTTATCTCAAATTTGCCTACATTGAAACTCATCAGAGAACTTAATATCATTGATATAAAAATGTAAAATTAATATCGTGTACACCATAGAAGCACACAATAAATAATTTCGATTTATCAAAAAGATGGAATGTGATATAGAAGAAAATGTTTTATCTTTATGTTTAAAAAACATTGTTGGATACTAATTTCATTTGTTACTTCAAAAAAATGTTTATTCACGTTAACACAAACTTCATTTGCATCAAATGACAATGTTGTGGAATTGATAAGGGTAACCTAGAATTAACTAGGTGCTGACCTGTGATACATCACATTAACATAGCAATAATTGAATACAGGTTGGTTTAAATAAGAGCATCATATAAAATGGAGCTAACAGAAAATATTTTATTTATATACTAGACAACAAAGAACCCGTAAGTTATTAATTATTATCTGTAAACCGACCTGAATTTTTGTACACAATGAACTAGACAGATAACATTAATACTCTTCATTAGTATTAAACAGGTACGTGCTAAGTACTAAAACATGATTTGTGGTATAATTATCTAACATATTATAGAAAATAGCCTCATTCAAGAAATATTACAAATTATTGGATAATTATTACTTTACATTAAATTATTTTCGTGTCATCATTAAAAAAATATCTTGGAGATATTATATACCTAACGATTACGAACAGCATTCATATGTAAATTAGTAGAAATATACAAAAAGCTACTTACATGCCCACCTTCCTTTAGACTTAAAGTCTACCTTATTTACCACCGGTCCGATGATATAAGTGTAAAACACATTGACCACACTCTTAACTACATAATAGAGCAAACCAATTAGGAAAACAATACCGAATTTTTCTAAATACCCAAATTGAGCCATTTTTGACACTCAGTACCACAAAAGTGAGGTTATATATGGAGAGAGCATTCACCGATCTTTCGTCGGCACAATTCACGCATGCGCACTGACGACCGAAGAAAGTGAGATCGCGCACAGAATGGACCGAACGGAACGAATGTCTGCAATAACATCGGATAACTTCCCGTTTTTGAAGTAGGCAACAATATATTACCGTCTCACTTCAATGTCTGATAGGGGGCAAACGGGACAAGTGGTGCAGTTTATCAAGATTAATAATATTACATACGATATCCGTTTTTATAAATACATTGCATATTTAGCGGTCTTTCCTCACCTAAGTTTTATATTATGCAGCAATTAAAGTTGTTTGTTGAGTATATAAATATTTTTTTCATTTAACATATTTATAGCTATGAATGAGATCAATATACATAATAAATATGTATATCCCGTTTTTTCTTTATGTTTTTTAAGTTGATAATATTAAGTATAGAAATAATATATACAAAATATAGAAAAAAATCAACTTACCAACAGATAATTAAAAGGATGTTATAAAAAGCAATATGCTTGTAATATTCTTGCTTGACTCTAACTTCATAGTAAATAAATTAGTTCTCAACTCTCGTGATAATTTTCATTGTAATAAGTTATCGTGTTTCAGAAGGCTTAAGACTAAATACATACTTATAAGAGTTAGCGTTTATAAGGGATTAGATTCAGTGCCAAAGCATCTTTATATCAATATATATATATATATATACTGTAATTTAATAGAAAATAAAACTATTCAGATCGGTTTTAGACAATTTAGCCTTTTTTTATTGATTTATATATATTCTTCGGAATTCACTTTATCAATATATGTTTAAAACATGTTAAATATTACAAATATATAACTTTTTTTATTACTTATTGAACATAAATCAATGTGAACAAGACCTTATATCTAAGTCTTTTCTCCACTTTCCTTATTTTCCTCTAGAATTACTATAGTTTGCTACGTCTCTTTGATATTTATATCAATTTTTTTTATACTGTATATTTTAGGTAGACAGGGTCTTGTAAATCCACGCCAGCTTACCTATCGTGAACCAAATCTTATACGGAAATTTTAATTATCTTCAAAAGTTAACACTCGAATAACATCACATTTTCAATTTATCCTTCGGAGATAATTTTATGGAATTGTTAAAACAGAATCTCAAATAAAATAAAATAACAATAGAAAGCCTTTTATTTCTAAACAGAAGGTGAGTAGTTAGTAGTATGTAATTAATTTAAAAAAGTTCAAGTAACATAAAATAAATTGACCAAAAAAATATTAAAATAAAAAGTAACTTAATAGAAAAACCAAAAACTCATGTGGTCGCAGTAATTTTTGAAAACTTTTGAACATCAAGTTTATTAGTTAATTGTAAAGAATTAGTTGAAATACAAAACAAGGAAACAAAAAAAATGTATGCAACTGACGGATGTAACTCTTTACTAGGTATGTATTAAAATTGTATTTATTTCCTTAGTTTGCTTAGTAATTCATATAAACTTATAAATATTCTATAATATTTGTATTTCTTTAATATGTAAGATTTAATCAAGTGATGAACTGGTTATTGGGTATGAATGAATCAATAATTACATTATTCAGCATATAATATTGTCGTAATTTTTTACATAAAACGTTTATGCGAACATTTCTCTAACTTCGGCGACGTACATAATAATATCGAGAGGAGAGCCCTTGGAAATATTCGCCTCATGAATTTTAAATGGTTTTTTTCCCTCGACTTTTCACCTGTAGGAATAATCCTAGTCTCGACGGTATTAAACGGATATTTTTTTTTAGCAAATTTCTCGTTTGGCACTGATTGAAAACGAAATTCACGTATGAATTTCCATTCGTCTTTCCAATTACGCGGCGGGTTGTTATCGGTTATTGTATAATAGTTTTTCGTTATAACCATGTATGATGTAACTATTATTAAAGTGTTTTTACTATATTAAAGGAAGTAGAAGTGTAGCTAAATTAATATCATTTACGTATCTCTATGAATTTTTTTTTAAAGAAAGTTACTATATAGCATATAATTACCCATACGATGCTACTTATACAATTAACTAGAGATAATAAGAGTTATCTTTACCATGCCGGATGTAGTTCAAAATTCAATTTTCAGTTAAATCAAGCGAAAGTAGCCCTAAGTAAATTAATTTCCTATAAGCTCTAGCGTCAAAATAACTCACAAACTTCGGAAACTGTATTAATTAAAGCACATTGTGGTTGAGGCAGATAAAACAGAAATCATCAATATATCTTTTACAACAAAGTACCTATTTATATCTTTAATGTTGTATTTAATATATAGAAAACAATGCAACTTTAATAATATTAATTATATCATATTAATTCACAACAGAAATATCTACTTTTAATTTCTTGTGTATGTATATGGTATTTTAAAATTGTTTATTGGATGATTTTAATATTATCTGTAATGATAAAACGTTAAGAAAAATGATTCAACGCTAATTTGTTAGCGCCGTTGTTACAAGCTTAGCATGTATAAAGGACTTTAAGTTACTAACACTTAACTGACAGACGCTAATGAAGGCTCGAGCCAAGACAATTCCTGATGTTCATAAAGTATGAATGATGACATTCATTTATTAAACATTTCAAAGAAGTACGTGATCATTGACAAAAGAACGCAAATAAGTCTATGCGTCATTATTTTTTTTAATATATGTTTCATATAATATATTGCGTTGTAGACATGATGTCAAACATCCGTTATTTTCCCTGTAAAATATTTGATTAAAATTTGGATTAAATCAATAAGTCAATTTGATTTAGTCTTATCATAAAAACTCTGGTGATGATGAACTCGTAAAAAACTAATACTTCTCTTCTTCATACAAACTGCTGAAATTTTAAGGGTTTCCTGTGGTCCGTATAAGTTTATATCAGGAATCGATTTTTTTTAATAGAATTCATCCAACTATTCCCTCGGTCTCAGAACAATCGAAATGCCTAAGGTTGGTTATATCAGTATTGTAATATATTCAAAATGGCCGCTGTGCCAAGATGTCAAATTACCTTTTTCTCTTCAATGTTACAATGATATTAATATTTTTGTATTAAATGTAGTCACTGACGATGATAAGTTTTTAAATAATACGAGAAGGCTAAAGAAAGAAGTATTTTACTTTAGGTATAGAAGATTAGAACTTTAAATGATCTGTAATCAAAAAATATTTAGCAACATTAAGTTTGCTAAGATGTATAGCGTCTGTTTTAGTACACATAAAATTGGAGTTAAAATACAGCTGCTAGGTATGTAATTTGTTTCGTTACAGATATTCAAAGTCACTGTAATTACGAAGAATTTTCAATTATTATTATATAATTTTTGGACGTGATATATCAGTGTGGGTTTATGAATGATGAACTACTATTTCATATCGATAATATAGTCTCATGAGAAGTGATTGATTTAGTGACATACGAACGACATCTTACGACTCTTAAGTATGAAAGTATAGAACTTTGCTTTATATGTCCAACACTGTAACAATGAGTTCACATATAAATGGTCTTATATTGAAAGTCTACGAGTACTTTAAATATAACAATCTTATTATTTTATTTTAAAAAACTGCTTATAAAACGTATTTATGTATATAAAGCTTACAAATTTCTTGTCAAAGTATTTAATTGAATTTATTAAGTATTCACAGTTAATAAAGTCACTCGCGATTTTTGACTTTATAACAATCAATTAGTAAAAACATCGATTTTCGTTAAATAATCATTTTCCCCTAATTTTATTTTAATTTTTATACATGGTAAATAATTAAACTTCTATTAGAGTTTTATCAATTTCTCTTATAATATTTCTCAATAGTTTCATGTGCATCCAATAACTGCGTATGAAAGTTCAATGAGCAGGTCACGTCGAGTAATCGGTTGCAAATTGAATATTATGCATGAATTGAAAACATGAACGGACTTTGCGGACCTGTCAACACTTCATCCCCCCGTAATATGTAAGTAACGGTAGAGTAAAAATATCTTTTATTTAATGTTATTTAATTACATTTTTTTTATTGAAAATAAATCTGATGTAGTCGAACACTCGACACTTTGACATAACTAACTCTCTATTTTAAATTCAATAGCACAAATGTCATTGTTTGACATTTGGTGACAATACACATTTGGACGTATTATATGTTTCACTATAGCGGCAGTGTATCTTGTAAGTAATGTTTATTCTAATTAATTTAATATTCCGGTGCCAATGAAGCCGCGTATAAAAAATAAAGTGTGCTCATTATATAAAATATCGCTTGCAAGTCCTATTTATTTAACTGTCATTGCGATACAAAGCAATACAAACCGATGTAAAGATTTAGCTTCACTTATTAATATGCTAACAAATGACTGACGCAATAAACTAACACAAAAAAGATAGACAGGTAGATATATGATATAAAAAATGCAACAAATACGTTTTATCGTTAAAAAAATATTGCTTAAAATAAAGAGAGAAAAAGAAACAAAAGTTTTAAAATTATTTCGACAAATGGATAGATTGTGTCAATAATATCGATACAGTTATCAATTAAGAAGTTTATAATAGAAATGTAATAATTGGACTTAATTGTGCATTCTTTAATTGAATTGGCTTAACTGGGAAATGAGAAAAATTATAATGAAATCGTAAAGGTGTCTGAAACAGCTGTGTCTCATTTGACAAGTTACCTTCTAAGTCCAAATTACTTTAAAACCCAACATCTCTAATTTCTCTTCGTTGCTGAACCTCTGGTTTCCTTCCTTCCCTTTCCTTAATAAATGTAGATAATCAAGTACTCAAGCACGATAACTCGGTAGTTTATGGCAGACATTTTTCACAAATAATCAACTAGACCGCTTCTAGAACTATCTGATATTTTATGTGCAACATTATTTTTTTTATGTAGATTATCTGTTAATATGAATTCATTGTAACTTGCTTAGAATCCTGAAATCACAATTTCACTATAAACACTTAAGCTAAATTTATTGTTATCAAATGTTGAACGTGGTAATTTCGCGTCAGTTGTTATAATATGAATATCAAAGCCAATAAGATATAAAAAATATGTTGCTCTTGAATACTCTCGTGGTCGTTCATAAACTTTTTTCTTTTTTTTTTTCAAAGCTAATAAAACATTTCTGTTCGTTCACAATACTTCATATTATTCAAAGGATGCTGATTGGATGCGAGTTCATGCATACAAAGGTTTGATTTAGCAAGAATACAATTGAGAATGATGCTGAATTTTGAAAGAAAATATAATATTTTTTTTTATTTTCGTGTATATCCAGAATTTGCGAATTAGTTGGATGGTAATAATTGTATATTTTTTATTGTTGCTGTATTTTTTTCTCTTTTATTCAAGCATCGTTGAGCAATTTTTTTGTTGTTAAATATTAATTATCTTTTTGTGAAGACATTAGAAATATTCGTATGTAAATTACGCCATTTATTAAAAATATATAAGTATATTTCATAAGGTAATTGAGGCAAGTTTATCATTTTATAATATCGAGGTAACAAAAGGAGGAAGGCACACAAGTTTTAACCACATAAGTTTTGATATATTTACGATTATGAGAGAGCCTTAAACGGTTTTTTGGCAATTAATAAAAAAGTACATAGAAATTTCGATGTTATCTTCTAATTGGTATTCTAAGATACTATAGCAGTAGATTCCTATTTTTTTTCGTTCCATTCTTCAACAAGTGCAACACTCGACCGAGCATGCGGAGCGGTAAAGTGCTATATGTCATTCAAAATTAATTAGTTTTCTACAACTAGGTTAAATCGATGTAGTCATATGTTCTTGTTAACTTATACAAAATATTCTTGCTAAAAAAACTTAACTTTTTCCTAATTATAAAGATAACACATTATAAAAATGTTTATCATTTCTCATATAAGTATTTTTCCCTGTCCTACTTCTCATCTTCTTCTTCATACTTAGAGTACTTCTGTTTCCGGTCTAAGGTTTTGCTTAGAGAACTGCCACGATGAAGCCCTTGGTTTTTAAAGAGTCCGTTTTCATAAGTCGACTGATAATTTTAACGATTTTTTTGCGCATAAATATGTTCAGCGGTCATTCTGGTTTGCAATCTTTGTTATCGTAAAAACACATTTACAAGCATAACATAAAAACTCGTACAATTATAGTTTATTATTTTTTATTTAAATTTCTTAGGATCTTTTAAAGTTCTCGTTATGAGAAAAAGGTGGTCGTCTGATACTCATATTTATTTTTCCATTAATATATATCAAAACTGTCTTTAAGTATATCATTTACTGACGAAAAGATTATTAAAAGATAGGATAAAAATATAATTCAATTATTTCATTGTTTTTTTTTGTTTATAGAAAGAACTCTTGAAACACCAAATTTGTTACCTAATGTAATCAAAGTTTAATCTCAATAAATTGCAAAATAATCCAATCGTAGATAACATATAAATACTCTTAAAATCCTGTTTCATTCCACGGAAATTATAATTCAATTTAGTTGGATAAAACCTCTTTTTATATTCATAATATATTGTACTCCTGGCTTGGAATAAGAAATCCAATAAAGCTTATTTGATATGAGAAAAAAAAAAAGAAAAAAAGGAATAATTATACGAATATTATTTATATTAACATTATTTAGTTACCTATTCCAAATATGTTATATCTTAAGAAGTAATAATATTTGTTCGAACTTGTCATTTGTGATGGTAAAACAATAAAAAAAAATCTGATTTAATTTAAATCTAGTCAACACTATTTCTATTTAGAACTATTTTTAAAATAACGTAATTCATTCTAAATCGATCATAGATTTTCTGTGTGTAGTATCCAAGTAAACAATCCCTTTGGGTCTTTATACAAACAATATAAGTTTCAGTTTGACGAACGGAGGGAAATAAGTTCACCTGACAATCCTGACAAACTCTGAGGCTTCTCTTGAATTATTTAATGAAAACATTTTAATAAAACTGTGTAATTTAGGACAGGTCACAGATCTGCGGCTTTATTAATTTCAACGTTCTATGAAATGTAAGTTTTTATGTTACACGGGAGGGTACATAGCATTCATTTCCTCTGTAATTAATTATATTTATGAAAGAAAAGTATAAAGAAATAAATTAAGAAGCATTATTACTGTTTTCTAAGCCATTCTTCCAGAAAAATAATTTCCCTTGAAGAAAATAATGCACAAGAATTTAAAAGAGTTTGCTATAGCATTCTCTCTAGGCGTTTAAAACATATTAAAAAGTTATCCGTCCGTGACTGAATTTATAAGAGACGTGCACTTTAGAAAGGATTTCAAACGTGTTATAAATCTAATAAATTAAAGAGATGACAAATAGAATTTAAACAAGAATTCATACTTTTTGGTGAAAACAATAAAAAAATTATGCTTCCAAGATGGACTTCGTCCGTTTTATGTGTCAGATTAAAAAAAAACTTTTTATAATATAAAAACTCTATTTAATTGAAAATAAATCTATACTAATTTAAATCATTCCCATTATGCTGGAAGATTGAACAGATGTTTAAGAGAAAACAAAAATAAACACCGACATTTGTTTGCTTGTAAATTGGTGGAGAATCTTCGCTGCCTGTAATAAAAGTCTCTTAAACGGAATTCTCATTCTAAATTAAGGTGAAAGGGCCACACAGGCAAGATTGAAGAGGGTCTCATTGTGAGATGTGGCTGAGCTACAATTAATTAATTCTACATTTCAGAGATATTGCTAACAATATTTTCTAGATGCGGCCACTTCGTTACATCTTATATTTTATGTTGAAGTTGTAAAATAGTAAGGATTTTCTAATTACTTATTTAAAAGTTTAATGTTATTATTTGTGGAACAATATAACATCTTAATTTTTATTTATATGTATCATGATATTGTACTAAATGTAGTTGTTATTATTTTATTGGTAATTATTTATGCAACATAAATGAACGGCCTTCCTTGTTTGATACTTGTACGTTTGTTTCAAATTAATTGTTAGTTCTATTAATACTAATTATAAATGGTACTACTAGTGGTCGCCCACTGGTCGAAACCTCAAAGTATGTATATGTATGCGTGTCCAAATACTTGTGTATGTATGAAATGCATGGTAGTGTGTGTAATATTTTATTTATTGATTTAATGTACTATATAAGCATTGTTATTGAAAAAAATTAGCGTTCTGCACTTCTCTTACACATAAACTATGTGTGTCCTAAATTTTATGGTCCTGCGTCCGCGCAATTTTCGTAAAAATGGGTCTAAATTTCTTGCATCACGCATAAATATATAGTATAGCACATTTTCTTTCAGTCTATGAAGCTACTGTCTTAGCCTATTCAGTTATTTACATCCTGGTTCGTGATATCTATTTAAATTAATTATTAACAAATCAACTCCCACTATAAAGGTTTGCTTTGTTGAGGTTGATCGTAAATTACCAACAATACAAACTTTATTTATTGTTAACAATAAAACCTGAATTTGTGCTTTTTATTCATTTCCCATCGATTATCTCACTTAGTTAAAAACATGTCTTTATGAAGTCTCTTATTACAAACTAATAATATAAATAATATTTTCTTATACGTTGAGAAGAATTAGTGTAATAATTAATAATGTCATTGGTAGCAATGCTGATTTGCTAATCATATTTGATTATGTACTTATACATAAATCTCCTTAAGCTAATACTAACATTATGATCTAACTACACGTAATTAGTACGTTAATTTAATCATTGCATCTAAACAACGGGTAATTGATAAATGTTTGAGTGATTGTTAATATGTTTCAAGATGACAGTCGACTAGTGATTGTGACAATAATTTGTCTGCCTCAGTGAATTGTAACTGTGAATAAAGGGTTATTTAAGCAAAAATCAAATATCTTGATTAAATAAGAATATTTTGAAACCGATGTGCTTCACGATATATGTGAGTTTTGTTGTTTTTTGTAAGTATTTCATTATCAACATTCTGCTAATGTTTTTAATGATAATTCGATTTTATTTGACTTCCACGATTGTTTGGTGTATGTATAGGAGTTTTAAATTTAGTTGCAAAATTTTTTTAACAGCATGAAATCCGAGACAGACGTTTTCCTAGTATAATTGTAACGATAACACATTACTTAAAAGTATAAAAGTGGATATCTAAGAGTCAGTACAATTGTATGATTATTGCATACATAAAGCCATCGAGTCCAAATCCCGTTTTAGTCTATTATCTAAAAACTAAATAAACTAAAATAATTGTTGTATAATTATACCCATATTATCTTGTTTTTCGATCAATATAATGTAAATATTTATTTTATTCTTTATTAACACAATCAAACACTGAAGACTATAGGGGAATGCTGTAGAATAAAATATATTTTATTGTCCTCTTTACTATAATATAGTATTCTAGAATTTGCATTCAACTTCGATATTAAGTATTGGGTTTGATTTGAGAATTATGATATCTAACATAGGAAAGTGAGATTTATTAAAATATTCAATGGACAAAATTGCTTCCTATCATCTCAGTTCCTCAGGTGCGGGATTAAGCACCCAGATCACTTTAGGCGTCGCAAAGAAAATGTCTCTTTAAAATTCATGAGTTTCGATGGTTGAGTTTGGCCCAACTTGAGTGATATTACATTTTCCACTGTAGCAGGTAGCCCTTTGCGGCAACATACCAGAACAGTCTTTATACGTTGTTGGAATTTTCTCTCGAAATACTGCTGGGTCAAGCGGTGTTATTTAAATTTTTCGTTGTTGCAATATCCGACTTTATTAGTTCTTCCAGACAGTAACGGGCATTCAATCTAACGATTATTAGTTTTTGTGATACTCTAAAATCTCGTTAGTTCCAAAATTCATGGTACATTTCCGAAAAAATAACACTGTTTACGGCTACCATTCGTTTGAATTATAGGGTACTTGTGTATACATGGTACGGTTTTGGTGTACAGATTTATATTTTATAAAATGAAGACTTCGATTTGCTTCATTGTTAGCATAAGAAAAAATTTTAATAAAAAGAAATTATTAAAAAATGCCATGATTTAGAC
>DVQP01001270.1:0-16286 GCA_018231745.1 Danaus eresimus | reverse complement strand
AGTAAAGTAAGAACACTGTAAAGGCCTCTCTGTAAGGTTTATGCAAATTTATATGTATTTTTTAATTGAAACTAATATTATGGTGTGGCTGTGCACGAAAAATATTTAAGTATAAGGTATAAATAAATTCGAGCAAATAAGTCAACAATTCTTTTATTTTAAGTGTTGAATAATCTTTCTGTTATATGCTTAAAGAGTGAAGTACAATTTAGTACATCAGATTATGTTTTGCAATGACCAAGGATGCTAGACAAAGGAGTTCAGGTTGTCTCTAGGGTAACGGTGTTATCGCAACCACAATTTAATTAAAACATAATATCATTATCATATCTTCAAAAGCAGATTTCCTAAAACATTAATAGGAAAGAAAAGTTAATACTTTAAACGGCGTATATAATTGATTTCTATTTAATATTTTTTAATCTTAAACAAAAACATTTCCTCTGTGTATTAAAAATATATAGATTTCAATAATATGTTAAAACATGTTTGTAACCGTGCTGTTATTTTATATTTGTAAATCATAAATCAACAGACTTATAGAACAGTTGTTAAAAGTTTATAGGTATTTAATTTATTTGGTTATTGTTTTTATATAAAATATTAAAAGTCTTTTCATTTATTTAATGTTTATTTTTACGTCTGCCTTTATTTAAAATTGCTTATTTATGTTATTGAATAACACGAACCTTTATATTTTTAATGTTTCATTTATAACATTTATATGAAAAACAAAAAACATTACACAAAAAGTAAATTCTGCGACATGCCAATCGATTTATACGTAAGCCATATTGGATTCGTTTCAGACGCGATAGTTCATATCTAAAATATCAATCTGGCTGGGCCTTTACGGATTTGACCTCCGTGGTCAAAATCTGCGTAAAACATAGAACGTCTTAAAGCGATAGATGTACATTTATATCGGAAACCCTATATTTTATCCATATATATATATTAATAACAAGAAAATTTACGGAAACATTATTTTCATCTGTTTGTCCAAATTAACTATCTCTAATTAAATCTAACGTTGCGAGGGCAACCAGTAATATTCGTATTAATAAAATATAAAATGAGTTAATACATACATTATAAGATAAAATTGCAGTCTTAATGATTAGTCCATTATATTTCACTTTTTATACCTCAAAATATTACTTACTCAGACTCCGCATCTGTCGTCACGAGAAGTTTCATATAATTATTTTCCGCAGATTCTAAATTTATCAGACACAGACTGCCAGACTGAGAGTTTAATATTTTATATACCAAATATAAGAATTAATAACACAGGAACCATGTTTTAATTTGTACAGACTTCATGTCATATTATTTTTTATCAAAGTACCTGCTCCGACTATTACATGTATATATTTTGTGAATGTTATAATTTATTATTTGTACACTATAAAATAATGTTTATATATACGAATAATAGTAATATATATTTATAAGATGTTTCTTCGTTGTTCGATCAAGAGCTTTATGCTCCTTCAATGTTATTAGTCAAGAAACCTATTAAGAATCAAATTCAAAACTAAGTTATGTATATTGTATAAATTAGAATACATAATATACTTGTCAAACAACAACTATTCTATAATGATACATTATTATCCTAGTTTGTTTTGTATAATTGATATGCATAGAATTTGAGACACAATTGATTGTAATTTATAATACACATAAAGTAAAAGTAAGGTTTCAACTTGAATAACAACTTCTGTGCTCTGCGTCTTTGTTTTCCTAAACCAAACCCATGACCTACTTATACCTTCTTTATTGTAACAGTGGTTAATATTAGAATAAATATATCTGAAGTTATTAGTTTATTTCAAATTCAAAGGCAAATTTGTTTAAAAGCATGGCTTGAAGAGAATGGTTATAATTTTTTTATTTATTTAAATAATCATTTAACGGTCAATTTATGTTAATAGTTTGACTTACTTATTTAATAAGTACGCTAATCTATTTGTTAATAATTTTTATTTAATTGAATACAAACGGTTACCGTGTTTTCCGCTGGAGGCCGCCGCGAGAGACGCCGTGAATATTAGCAGCTGTACAAGCATGCTCGCTCGTGAGGCTCGGCCGACGCCGGCGCATCGAGCAAGCGCAACTTATACGCTTCTGGAATAGAGAAATATATATTATTTGTCGTATTTAAATCTGATATGTTTTGAAATAAAAAGTTTGTATAGTTTTTAAACAATAAGTAAGAAATGACTTTAAACAATATTATAATAATTTTATTTCTAATTTGCTTAGGTAGTAAGAGTTTGATAATTAAATCCTAAAAAAATATTTACCTAAAAACATAGTGTTTAATTTATGTTAGAATACTATTGTTCGAATATAAAATAAAATATTCACATAAACTTTGAACTATTTACTTCTAAGAGAACTATTAATTTTAATAATATAAATGACTACTCTTAAACAAAGAAATAATTTTTCAATGCCATTTTCTAAAACAAAGAAATATCATAGCAGAGGGTAAACATAGTATTATTAAAATTACGCTCACATCAAACGTGCACTAGGTTTATGCGATGAATATGTAAACGTCGCGAGTAAACAGGCTCACATTTCTGACATGATTGCGAGCAAAACCTTCGTCCCTATTTACATTCTGGTATTCAGTCGTCGCTATGCAACTGTCAGCTCGGACACGAATGTTACCTCAAACTATCCGTTTACACTTTCAACTGCAATGCAAATGCACTCCGTAATCGACATTGCAACTTCGTTCGTTCAGTTCGAGGGTTTGAGGATTCGATGTTAACAAACTTGCTTATGAAGAACATATAAATATTGAATAAGGAAGTTATTTAATAGATTTTCAAATCATAAAAATGCGAAAGGTTTTGCGGAAAAGAATAGAGTTTGTTGATGTTTCTTTTACATTAAAAACTATAAATTATCTTAAATATCTTCATTTTGACGAATTATTTTATTTTAAATATCACTGTGAACAAAATTTTTCACATGCAGGTGTCTTCTCATAGCTTTACTTTTACCACTATACGCTAATTAAAAATTTTATTAAAGGTACAATCATTCCATTAATACAAGTATTTGATGCTCAATATCTAGTTAAAAAAGAAAATTAAAAAATTTAAATAAAAGTGTTTTGTTAAAGAAATTGTAAAATGACTTATGTAAAATATGCTACAAGTATCCATCAGAGTTTTCGCTTCGAAATAAAACATAATTTCGTTCAGGAACTGGAAGCGGTTTGAATAACAACTCTTTAATTGAAAGTTTAGCAATTTGCTCTACCCTCCCAAATGGACCCGACGGCGTACGGGCCAACTCTCATCCACCGGGTTTCAAAATTGAACATAGGCAGATGCGCTTAATTACCAGACCAGATGCTGGCTCACAGATTCGTTCTTATCTCAAGAATTCGTACTTTGGACGAAGATATTCACTGAGAAGCGATCTATTTTTTACTGAATTTAAAGAATTTAAAAGATTGTTGTACTCTTTGAAAATTGTTTTACGATTATCTATCTATTTAAACAATTCAAATGAGTTCATAAAAAGTTTTCTTATAATACTTTATTTGTCTAGACATAAAACCATAAATTCAATTTAAATACACGCAAATTGTTTAAATATATTTATTAATACATTTCTTGTAAAGTAAAATTATAATCCAAGCTTAATTAATATTTTGCTATCACTTTTTAAACAGAAATTAATTTCGTACATGAGCATATGCAGTTAAATTAAATTTTATACTCAATAATGAGAATTGAGAGCGGATTATTTGAGTTATGATTTTTTGTTACGTTGTATATTTTTTGCTTAGTCTTTGTGTGAACTTATATAAACTAAAAGGCTTCATAAAGATGTCGTTATGAAGGTCGGATGACGATCATGCGGCTACGTGTACTGTCACACAAGTGAATCAAATTCCCTTTACATTTTATCTTACTGTTAGGGCGGTTTAGTTTATGTTTCTCGCCCTACTTGATTTAGTTTTGATAGCGGAAGGGAGAGGCTTTTAGATAAATGATTCCGTCCCCACAGTCGTATCTAAGAAGTGATTTTCGTATTCTATTTGTCACAATGTTCTAGACATCCGTAGGTTTTATTGGTGCAACACCAGGGGATTTAATGAAATGGATTAAATTTAAGGGAAAACTTAAAGTGGATTAAACTTTATGAGCTCGATATCCCCCTAAAGAAAAGTTTAAGCATTTTAGCTACCCCTAATATATTCTATACATTTATATAATATCCCCTGTCATAAATTACAAATAAGAAATTTAAATACATCCCAATTTATTTTTATAATTTAAAATTTTTATCCTAAAAAAATTTAAATGTATGTTAAATGAAAAATATAAAAATGTGACAATAGTTTTGGAAATAAAAATGATAAATAAGTAGACTTTTTCTGATTGAAATTTGAATCAAAAATCCGTTTAAACCAAGTATGTCACTAATTTGCATATATAACTAATTTGCAATATTGTTAGGATAGATATGTGTTTAGGGTAAATTTAAATCAAATTGTAAGTAAATAGTAATTGTAATTGTAGTTTCATATGATACAATACATCTGAGGGTTTAAACACATATTTGCATTTTAAAACAGTCCAAACAATAATATGTCCGCTGCGATATGGAACTCAAATATGTTGCGACACTTCCGTTTGTTCTAAGTCAGGTTTACAAATGTGAGTAAATAACTAGAGTAACTTATGTTTATGCAATCTGTCTACAGTCATATCCACTCCTAGTTTACTTGACGATAGAATATTCTTAGAAAATTATTATATGTTAAATTTTAATCTTAAATTATACTTATGTATATTCTATTTCAATTTAGTTTTTTTGTTATTCCATTATTACACATTTCTTTTGTCTCTATCAGTGTAGATGTAATTTTTTCATTGTTTTCAACTGACATTCGTCACTATTAATATAAAGTAATATTTTCACAACATAATGTAATATAAGTACTCCTGTCTAAATACAAGCTGTACTAATAACTTCATTAGAGCGTATTCACTTACCATTGTATACGACTGTGTAGTTAACAATTAATCTTCATTAATGATCGCGTTATGCGGCTTATTCTGAATACGGATTATATAATAAGGTTGGAGTATAAAATATTAGACCGATAATAACTTTACAATAAAAGAATGTAAATCAGTTCTGTGACTTACATCAAATCTTATTTGATCTATTTTATAATATGTAATGTAAGTTGAATAAGAATTTGACTCTTATCCGCACCTGCACAACCTCATCTTTCACTAGTCTGGCAGAAGACTAAGCTTAAGTTTAAAGTTTGACGTCAAATCTATGAAATGTTGCTAAAATTATATAGAATACAATACAATGGATCATGTTTATATGCAACTCCTTTTTAATTATTAGCATTAGCATTTATCGTACACAAATCAAAAAGTTTGCGTAATTAAAAAAGAGACGCCTCAGAGCGATACGTAATAAATTTAAAATTAATGCAAAGTGGCCGGTCATAAATCTCCAGAGCTTTAAACAATAAAACAAAAAATGAAAATTACCAGTTCGATAAAACAAAAAGTTTGTTGTGCTAGCTCCCTTGAGAGCTGCCATCTAAACGGACAACACTGTGTTTCGTTTTTGTATTGGACGTTTTCAGCGCAAGCTGTTTGTCACTATTCAGTACAGTCTCAAAAATTATCCTTTGTGACAAAAATCACCCCATTTATATCTAAAGGAAGGAAATAGAAAATTTTAATATAAATATAATATTCAAATACTGGGATAATGATGTCGTAAAGGTAATAGATGGGTATATTATATAATGACGTGAAAGTTTTAAAGTTAGACATTTTGGTGTTATTTTTTTAGGTACTTGAAACGTTAAACATTATACTGTTTAATATGCCTTAAGAAATCAAAAAAATTGTGAATTTAGAAAAGTAGTTTGCATAGAATAACTTTTTATGGCCTAAATTTGAAATTTGGGTATGGTCACGAAAATAAAAAAGGTGGTTTTTCATTCTTTGGCCATCTACAGCACATTGTATGAGTGTGGGTACTTGTTTAAAATAAGTGAGCAGTCTAGGGCCATTTGCCCTGCTATAAACATGAATGGCGCCAAAACGTCTCTCTTATCTCGGGCATTCCTCAGAGGGGCGGAAGCAAGGCCCAAAAGGCACCGCTTCATTTCTCAAGTATCGTCCTAAAGGATGTCGAAATAAGGACCTCCAAAACGTTCTGCCAAAGCACTAAGTTCTTAAAGTAAATGGATTGTGAAGAACTCAAAACCAATTTTGATATTGATTTTTGTATAGACATTACATTTTCCATTAAATTTAAATTGATGGGAAATCTACAAAAATGGTAGAACATTATAATTAATGAAGTGTTTTTGATTATTTGTTGATTATGCATTCATATCTCAATTATTTCTTTAATTGATATAATATAATTACGATTTCCTTGTATAAATACATCACGATTTTAGGATAAGAAATTTTCTCGGGATCATTAATCAACTGTTAGGCTGACCATATATAAAAATCTAATTACTTGAGCTCGACTTTTATTCGATAAAAGCAATATATTCAAAAGATAGTAATAGACACATCTTGTCCTATTCTAAAGCAGTAAGAAAGCTTATCTTAAACGGTGTGTTCTCATGTGGCTACATATTCATGGGACGAGCTCAATGCGGCGGATAAGTCGCAGAATTCCTCACCAGTTTCAGTGGAGAAGTTAGTCATTCATGAATATTAAGGAGATAATGCAGTTATAATACGCAGAGCTTGATGTTATTGTCGCATTTAATTATACGAGCCTAGTAGATCCTTGAATCTCTACTATCGTAGCACTTGAAAGAAGATTTACATTTAAATAACAATTCTATTAGAATTAATTTGTTGACAGTTAAATTTATTTTCTGTGAACAAAAATAATATTTGCTTATATAACTGTTTTATGAGAGGTTATGCATAAGTGTAGAAAATCGATAAAAGTTGTATATAAACTTTAAAACTAAAAGAGATTTAAATTAAATTATACATTTACATTTAAATTCCAAAAAAAGCAAAAAGGAATATTCTTAAAAATATTAAAAAGTATAAAGACTTGTCCCGTGTGTCATTTGCACCATAAACGAAATCAAGAGTATATTGTGTGCATTAAAAATATGTATTCAAGTATACAGGCTCAAGTAAAATCACCCTAGAGAAACAAAATGTAAAATACAGTTTCAAATGTTCTGCAGAAGACAAGGACAACAAAATCCGCAATTGTGACGTCCCCAGAAGGTTGTCTCATAGCGGCTGTCTAAGAGCTATCACATTATAATAATGAAATTTCGTAACATAATATAAATTCAACAAAGAAATTTATTTCTCTTTTTATTTTCAATTTTATCTCTTTCATAAACTATGGGTAGAAGGGATTTTATCAACTCTTTAGAGTACTGGTATATTGAATTTATATATGTTTAAATTTAAGAATTCTTCAAATAAAAATACGTACACATTTATATTATTTGTGTATTTTCGGTTTAAATCTAAGTCATTAGTTGTTATCCAGAGCTCCATAAAACTCGTAACGATTAAAGGAATATTTTTATTTTTATGACACTAAATGATTCCGACAAAGCACGTACAATTATTATATGTCTCAGTGAAACATTCCATCAACTTAATGGTTTTTGGTTGTAATAGGAGTACAGAGGCTTAAAAAAAAGATTGAACTTAATTTTTATATGAAGACAAATTTTAATTAACATAATACTAATACAATTTAAGAAAACAAGTTTTCTGTATTCATTCAGACGTGTAATTTCGTTGGCTTAGCATCGGATGTAGGTGTAAAATTACGAAATAGGACGAGATTGTTTGACGCAAACAGCCACTGTCCGTTTATTAGATGGGTCCTGTAATAAAAACATAGCCTTATTACAAGCGGCGCATCCGACCCCCGAGGATCACTTGAATTTAAATTCTACATAAAATGATTCGTTTCATTCGGACAATAAAAGTAAAATCAAGTTTAATGACGTGAGGTGACGCTAACGTTTAGCTAGCAGGCAATGACCCTTGATACATCACATTTTTTGTTTCACATTCATCTCTATATACGACTTTTACAAATAAAAAGTAAGCAAAAGTATTATCTACGAATAGAAATTATTTTCATAATTTTACCTAAAATAGAAATATTTGGGGGTACTTTAATCTCGGTATAAAAATGTACTGAAAGGACCGAACAACGCTTGAAACCAGATTTTATTAAAAATTTACTTCATAATTCATGTACTAAAAATTCCTCAAATTTTGTTTTTCATTTTTCAATTTGAAATCTCAAATTATTAAATTTAATTATAAGACACGATGATGTAATAATTAAGAAATATTTTTCTGTTTTTCTGTGTACCACGAAAAATCGTAAATTAAATATATTGAATTAATAAAACAATTCATTTAATAGAGTTCCAATTCATTTAAAAGGTCTTCTGATAAAAAAATCTCAATAGAAATTTATCACCGTGAAATCATATTACCAAAAAACCTAGCACAGAGTTATCACAGCAACCCTAAATCGTTATGGTGATAATAACCTACTTGATGAACATTTTATATATATTACCTGTTAAAAAATTTAGATTTCTTCATTTAAAGGCAGACCTACATTGATTTGCGAAGCTATTGAAATTTTAAAATATTTTTGAATTTACGTAAAAGATGCAAAAATATGAAAATCGTGCAAAAACCTTTGTAATTCTTGAAAAGAATATTATATTCTATATTTATGATCATTCTACAATATCTCTAGATATGGTCGGTACGTTCTCAATATATTTTGATCGATAAGATAGCAGATAAAGAAACTGTTAATCGTTAATAACAGATAACATGAATTACAGACAGATAGTTTAATCTTTCTTTCATATGGGCACAATAACTATAATGCTTTCTGAACAAAAAATATGATTGTTAAATTAAGAAATATATTTCTATTTAAAGAGGCTCATATTTTTCTATGTTTACTAATAAAAAAATGTAGTTTGGAAGCTCATATTTCTCTTCATGTACAGCAATTGTTGAAGTTTTATCGCGTCATACGTATTTCACATAACGATGCATAACCAGGGAGTAAATCAAAAGTTACTTCGTATCATAAAATAATTTGTTTCAGTTTGGCTAATGGGCTTAAACAAAAAAAAACAAGATTCAATGAATCTTATTTCGAAAAGGTGAAAGGATAGAATAGTAAAAAAATAATTTTTTCGTGATTCCATTATTAGAAAGAATTGGGTAGTATTTTTTTATAACATACAATTTTTATGCTTTTATAGAGTAACCGTCAACATCGTTATAGATTAGATTTTATATGTCGACATAAATTGGTGTAACTATGTGTATTTATTTTAACTTTATGGTAACCTGTTTTCGTATTAGTTTGATAAGGAAAAGAAACTAATAATTAATTATACATTGTGTTAAAATATGATTCACGTGTAATTAGATTATTTGGAATACTGGGTATGTGTTGTATATACTGTATGACAGTTAAAATTAAAACTAAATAATAGAAGTCACGTATGTAAGCTAAAATAACAACGTCATTAACTTCTATTTCAGTAAATCAAATGGATGTTTAGCATTGCAAAAATATGGTTACTTAGGTGACCACGCTTGGGATAAAATAATGAATACCTTTTGGTAATTTTCTAATACTACTTACTGTTACAAAACAAGCAATTTTTTTATATTTATATGTTTTGTTGTAAATATCAAAACAAATGGGAATTACGTTTAAATAAATAAAAAATAACCGGTTAATTCAGAACAATAAAATAAGGAGTACAATTGACATGTTCCTTAAATATTTCTATTTCTATTATACGTGTAAATTCGTTGTCACTTCGGGCTTATTAAAACGTATAACGAAAATTTGCTCTCGACCCCAGAGCCTTATAAATATTAATATTTCCTATCTCAGTTGTTAATTACCCAGACAACTACGGATGAACCCCGCCCTGTATTCATTAGCCAAACCTAATTAGAGCAGACAAACCCGGGCGACGTTGAGGACATTCTTTAACTGGATCTATTAAGCGTTATCTCAAGCAGTTAAGTACTTAAGTCGATTTAAATTTACTGATATTCAGGTTATAAGGGATATACTAATTTATTTGTCAATCGGCATTGGGACCTTTAAAACAATTTTAATATAACATTTGTATTTGAACATTTGTAACATTTGAATCTTGGGACGTTATTAAGAAAAAGAATAAAGCGCTGGGTTATATATTTTTGCAAATTTTAATTATGTTGTCATACGGCTTTATATTTTTAATAATGAAGCATAAAATTTTATACCTTTGTACCTTGAAAAGGCGAATATTTCTATTAAGACGATATAATCTTATAGAATATTTATTGCGATTGAAGATTAATGCTAATGATAATTATTATAATTTTATTATAAAGAAACTAAAGATGGCTTTTCAATACTCTTAAGGATCGCAAGGGACAGATAAGCGTATATTCGACTGAAGTAATCTGCCATTAGGCCAAAAAGCTTTCCTCCCTTATCTGTGACATCTGGACGATGTTTATATTTTGAGGGTCTACGACAACCTCTGTAACGACTCGCCGCTTATCGTCTGCATGTCTAGGTAATCTGATGCTCCAGACACTGCAAAATGAATCTTAACTCAATATATTAGACAACATTTTGTGTTTGCTGTCGTCCTAGTGTACAGTTGTTACGTGCATGTCACCTAACAGTTTATATTATGGGAGCAGACAATTTTTAGGAGAGATATGCAGCATGGATTACAATTTTATAACAAAAAACATATTATTAAATATTGAATTTTATCTATAATTATCTTTTTTTTTCATTTCAACTAGAAATCAGACGTATTAAACAGGAAAATTCTGTCGTAAATTTAATTATTAAAGTACAAAGATAATCCGAATTCCCTTTGCTTATTATTTTAATCCATACGCTCCGATAATGCTTTTAAGAGTGTTTAAAAGCGCTTATATATATTAAGAAATTGAAAAAATAATAAGGACAAACTTAAGTAATTTGTTATTTCAGAAAACAGACATTATCATTGACTGTGAATATGAAATATTTTAGCAAGCTTTACTTTTTTTTTAAACAAGTATATTTTTCGATTTCAATTCTAAAAACAAACATAAATGTTATTATATGTTAACAAATTAACAAATGTATTGACATGTATTCCTTGTAAGGTATTGCGGAAACATGTAGAATACCTAAAGCACTTTAAGGAAAGAGGTCTTATATTTCTAATCAGTCATTAATGACCATGGTTAAAAATGGTATTTATATGATTTAAAAATTAAGATTAAATAAAGTGTAACAAAAAATTATAGCCAAATAAAATTGAAAGAAAACGAGATGAAATAAGAAATAATTAAAAATAAAATAGACAATACAGCATTTCAAAATATATTTTTTAAGTATTCAGTCAATATAAATTGATAATAATAGGTAAGATATGTTTAATCATTTAAGTTAATTCAAACAAATTGTTAAAGAAACTATTGAATCTATAACGGTATAATCCGAATTCTTCTCAATAATACCGATACTCATATTCGTTTAGGGATTCTCAACATACTATTCGTGTATTTGCTAATATTTAATTTTTGTGATTTTGTTCAATTTTATGTCTCAACTAAAATGGGGTGAATGTATCAAACGATTATCTCACTTAATCCTAATAAATGAAAAAGTCATAGCTCTCACAAAATCAGTAAAAAATTTATAATACTCTTTCATTTTACCGCACTACATAATCGAACCAAACATCATAAAGACTTTCTGCAGTTCACAAATCAAATATTAATAAAATATCCAATTCGTTAAGGAAAACGTAAAATCAGCTAAAGATATATACGGTCCAAAGCCAAGTAATCACTTAACGAGTTTTCAGTCTGAGGAAAGCTTGATAGCGCTTTGAAAGCCAAACCTTATTACAAGCAACTGATTTCATGAAATGAGTTTAATTAAGAGACATATTTAATTACCTCATGAATTTTCGTTATTTTGCCGTATCTGTAAAGACAAATGAGGAACTTTGGTAATATGAGACTTGGTGTTACTTTTTATGTTCAATTACTTTAATACGATGTTAAATTTGGTGTATGATATTAGCAAATTAATGCCAATAAATTTTGCCTTCTAAAAATTTGAGTACAATCTTTTTTAAATACATTTCGAAGTGAAATAAAATATATATATTATGACGCTAGGTTTAACCTATGTATATTGTACACCTTATAACTTTTCAACAAATAAGTTGTTTTTGGGATTTAATTTACATATTAACTATATGTTCGGAGGATTTTTTAAATGCCTCAAGCTTACATTACAAACATGTAACACAGTTAAAAGGAGTTAATTTAAATTGAATAGTAATACAAAAAAAAAATTAAGTTATGGATTAATACTGTTCTTTTTAATTCTTCTGCATATATATTTTATTGTAATTTGTGTCTTTAAAACTTCTGCTGGCCTGAAATAAATTCAAATATGTTTAAAATTGATAATAGAATTATGGTGTTTATTTGGCCTTCAATGCAAATGAGAGCCACAGAAATTTTGGGTGGCGCAAAATTTTCAACTGATTTTCAATTCCAATTCAATTGAATTATTTAATTTAGGTCATGTTTTAATAGTATTACAAAAATATTAATTAGTTTCGTTTTTAATTACATGACCATAATTAAACGAACTTTTTCTTGTTTAACACCATCTACATGTAACATAATACTCTATATTTTCTTATTACGTTTCAAGTTTATTAAATAAGACAATTTCTTTATTTTAGGAACATTTCAAACCTAAAGAAAAACAATGTATTTTTCTTTACATACATATCAAAAACTTATAAAATGTAAAACACTTCTAATAAAATTAAAAAAAATATTTTGTGTCAAAATAAGAATAATATTTTTTGGATATACTACACAAATCTCATTATGTTAAAAACTACATAATCCCTATGTTACGATTACTTTTCAGCAACAATGGTCATGGGTAGACGATATGATTAGAAATATTAGTTTTATTTAAATGACTAGCGAAAGTCTTAGATCTTATTTATTTGTGACGTCTACTTTCTTTTATCTTTATGTGTATTTTCCTGTATATATACAACGTATATTTTTTTATGTGTAACAACGAAATTAGTAGTTCATGAAATTTCTAGTGGCTCTTTATTTTTTTAACAATAATTCCATTATTATCAAAAATTCTCTCGTTCCATTAAACCTAATGATTTTCCTTTCATCTTCAGTAAACTGGGAACATAAAGTGATGTATACAAAGACGTAGGTATAAGCCGAAAACAAAGCATCCCTAAAGAAAATTGGGAAAAACCGATGAAGCCGTCACTTCGGGTGTGTTCCATTCATTGTATTCATTGTATATTCTTAAAGCAATACTCCTTATTTTTACTTTTTTATGTATTTACTTATTTAAATTTTATAAATATATATATCTGGAGACAATTTAAAAAAATATACTAAAGTAGTGTAATTATTATAGGAAGTTTTTGTTTTTCCACAAATATATACTTACAATCTATTTAGGGTGTGATTTATACATAATTCTGCAATCCATTAGTAAAGCACTCAAAAATAAATAGAAAAAAGGTATAACGAAGTAAAATCAAACAAATTAAATAACCACTAAAAGTTAATTTTAAACACTGGCTAAAACTTTTCGTATCGGCTACGAGAACGCAAGGAAAGTCGTAGAGGGAGCTACGGCGTAGAGCGTCCGCCTTGATTCGCGGGGCGCGTCGCACTGAGCTGGGAACCTTCTGACAAGACAATCTTTCCCTACACAGTGCCCTCAACAGATAGCAACGACTGTGAGCTTTCACACGAATAATGCTCGTCTAACGGGACCTTTGTTTTCTCCTTCGTTACAAGACTCATATTTCAAGTAACATTTTGCGGGGAGCCGTCAATTAAATTAAAATACATGTTTTGTTATTTGTATTTTATTATGAGTGAATGGTTATAAAATTAACTTCTTATTGCTTATAAAATTTGTATTTTACATTGACAAGATATTTTTTTGAAAATTTCGAAAATCAAAAATCTTTCAAAAATTTTAGGCAACATAACCAAAATTGTGACATGGAAAATAAATATGGGAAAAAATATTCTAAAAGTCATTAAATTTTTTTAATAAAATTAAATGTCTAGAAAATAAATTTTAATAAAAAACAGGATATATATCACGGAATTTATAAAGAGTAACCTCCTATTACCACTCTCCAGGTACGCTTTTTCAACATAGCTGAAATCCGTCCGCAGTTTTCTATGAAGAGCAGCTTTTAAATAAAATATATGTCTGAAATTCTTTTACACCACGAAATGTAACATTAAAATTATCTTTACTTTAATATACCTGCTTCCTTAAATTTAACATTTAATAATCGAGTTTCACTTTATTTATTATGTTGGAGATTATACATTTAATATTTACTTTACTAATTCTAAAAAGGCGTCTAACACATTGAATATTTTGTAGTAAAGGCATTTTAACATTTTTCATTCTAATAAATTATCAAAAACTACATAATATTGAAAGAAACATAATGATAATACAATTTTGACATTGTCCAAATGGACTATAAACCTTATTTGAGATAAAATATTATATTACCCAAGTTTCCAGTAAAATTCTACTCAAGTATCATTACCCTTTCCAAAATATTGTTCTTAATAAAAATATAAATGATGTCTAAAATATTATTTTATACATTATTTTATAAATAAAATATTGATTGATAAGTGAAGCATTGAGGCCGTAAATAATTAATACTAGCATTGATTCCATAAAATCACAACTATCAATGAATTTTAATATTAAGTTCAAAATTTAAACATATTAATAAATTCACTATCAAAATCTACAAATAACATATAAATAATGTATTAAATCAAAGATCATTTTAAACATTTCTCTTATAAAAATTAATGTTCAAATTCTTTTAATATTATCAAACACAATATAATGTAATATAAAAGTTTTATACAAAAAGCTCGACAGTCAATGAGGAAAATAATTATCTATATATAATAAAAAGTGGAAGAAAGTAAGAGCAAACATAATTTTCTTAGCAAAATTTCGGAGTTTCCTTTGAAATACGATTATTTTCTGCGAGCATGCATAAAAACAGGCAAATCACAAACAAGATAACATTTCCAGGGTCTGTGAGAATCTCATTTTCAATATGTTTTTATAACATTCGGCGAGGAAATGAGGTGGCGCTCGCGGCGCTCAACGCCGGCATTGTCATCATAAACCAGACGAGGCCTCCTTCATAAATCCCTTCGAAATATACCTTTATACACATTATAGCATAACATACAGTATTCCCTTTTCTGCCCCACACTGCTTTTAAACCTCACAAATAAGTCGTATCTCTATCGGTTTATTATTTGTTTAACATTTTGTTATATATTTAAATGCTGATGTTATGGAGACTCATTGACAAGTTAAATACGCTGACGAGTATAGTAGAAATAATAATGAGATAATGAACAAAAAAATTTTATGTCGTAGTTGAAACAACATTTAGAAGTTGAAGAAATTTAGAAAGTTACCAGGTAACTATTCCTTTTAAGTTGACAGAAAGGCATATTGATAATAATAAACCGTCTAGCTTATGTAAATAATTTTCTAGTACTCATGTTTTTATTTAACTAATTATTAATAATTTTATTAAATAAATAATATTGCCTGTAGGTTCAGAACATCATCTTTTATTAAATTAAATGTTATTCTTAGTTCCATTTACCAGTTATAAATCTAAGTAATACTTACGTCAAATCCTCTATACTAAGTATCGAATGGAGTGATATCACAATAGGTTTAGTGTGAAGCATGAAGCGTGATCAAATCAAAAGTACTTTTAAGTAAAGTACGTGTAGATTTGGGAACAATCCGATAGGATTTATATTATGTAAGTTAAAACTTATAGTAATGTATTTAATGACATTTATGAGATATTTATAATAACAGTAAAATATGTTGTTATATTTAATATTATATATTCACATTGCTCTTATTAATATATAATATTGAAGTACAGCTAATGTTCTTATGTAACGACTGAGAGTATTTTTAATTGTAAAACTCAAAATCGAATACTGTATAGGTGAAAAGTATGCGGTATTCATAAAATATGTTATTCTGTTTTTCAAACGCAAATATTATAATAAAATAAAGTGACAGTTAAAATCATTGAA
>DVQP01001269.1:0-16287 GCA_018231745.1 Danaus eresimus | reverse complement strand
ATATATACTATCGGAGTTGTGATGTCATGTCAGCGTTGTGAACTCTGACGTGTTTAAATAAAATAAGTTAAGGAAAAATTAATGTTACGTCTCATTAGAACGTAATATTTATCACAATATTTTGTTACTCATTATGCAGACAAATCATATAAATTTTCCTTGTTCTAAATTTTAACTACCACATGAGTCATCTGATATTTCTTTATTTCAATTGATTATTATTTCCACTTTGTTGCTTTAGATCCAGTGTTATATTTCTTATTTATAATGCCAACACGTGATTATTTACTTAACTATGTAGGTTTTTGAAAGCGAAATATGTGTTTCCTAATAACAAATAGAATAAATTATAGTTATCTGAATTTGTAAAAGATTATTGTATTTACAGTTAGTCATTATAAAAGTAATAAAGATACTTCCTACACTCAATATATATACTGGCAAAATAAAACAATCTCATTGATATCAGGTCAGGACTATGTCAATGTTGAAAACCATGAAACAAACCTAAAAATGCTTACTCACTATCATCGAAGCGACGTCTAATTCTTTGATAACTTGCGGAACAGCTTTCGTCCCATGAACTTGATATCGGCGGTGCTAAGTAGACAAATAGAATATAAGATCTCGGATTAAAGTCACCGAACCAATACAATAAAATTCTAATGAATGCTTTGTGAATATTATTTGTAATTATTTAAGTTTTTATTATTTGTAATTAATTAAGTCAATATGTTAACACTGAACCGGCGAGAATCGTTGCATGAGTTTCAGTAGTAGTTTCCTAAGATAAATAAATCGACTCTCTTCCAGCACTTGTATTTGTATCACACGAGAATAAAAGTTACGGAATCTACTTAACACTATATCGGATTTTATTTTATTATTAAGGAAAACGATGACAGAGAGATAACAATGTTACAAGACATTCAAAAATATTTATAAGTCTTTACAAGTTTTATTTAAAAATATCAGTGAAAAAATAACTATTTAAATATTAAAAAAAAAACGAAAAACATTCGTTATATGGCACGTCAAGTGGTACAGGAATGAAATTTACAAATAATAGGTATACACATTTTTTATAAGCTGGACGAAAATAGTGATTAATATAAATAATTTCACTGCGATAAACTTAAATTTTAATAGAATATATATTAATTTTTTATATTTTAAAAATGAGAATATAAAAAAATATTTAACCTGTATAAAATATGAGTAATTTGTACGAAACAATGGTTTGACGTAAAAATAATATTTCCATCATTCCACGAATCATATTAAATTCGTATAATTTTATTCATTAAGCCATTCAACAAAATAAAATATGTACATAACTCAAATTACGGGTGCTTCCCTCTTTGTTGACCGAAGTTATAATTTTTGCGTCAATTAGTAAAACCGACCATACATACATCGTAATGAACTCTAAAAAATAAATAATAATACACTGTTTAATATACGTTATTGGTAAAATTTATTAATATAGATAATGTTACAGAAACTATCAAATAACATATCAGCTGTAATTCTATTCGAAGAGACTCTGTACCAAAAGACGGATGACGGCATCTTATTCATGGATTTATTGAGGAAGAAAAACATAATACCGGGCGTCAAAGTAGATAAAGATGTCGTTCCATTCTATCTAACAGAAGAATCCACAACCCAGGGTATGTTTGGGAGATATAATTCATTTTATTCTTCACGTGTCACGGCACTTGCTTTTCCCTGTATCTTATTAATTATATTGCATTACTTTTTGTTCAATTACACTTATTTTTTCGTTATATATTGAAATAATCGTATCATGCTTGCCTCATGGCTTCATGTTGGGATAAACACCGTGCTGATCGCAAACAATTAGCAGTATAAGTCGTCAAATAGATCGTCCACTTGTCACTTTTCAGAATTACTTTTGAATTTCCCATATTATTATTTCTTAATTTATTGTCGGCATATATATTGGAGTACAGAAAAAAATTAACATACTACAAACAAAACTCTTGTTTTTGCCGATTAGTCAATAATTCTTTTCAGGTTTAGACAACCTGGCCGAGCGGTGCGCGGCTTACAAGAAGTTGGGATGTAGATTTGTAAAGTGGAGATGTCCTTTAAAGATCGGTGAAAACACACCATCTGTACAGGCCATAGAGGACACGTCGCATGTCCTAGCAAGATATGCATCGATATGTCAGAGTGAGGGCCTGGTGCCTATCGTGGAACCAGACGTGCTATTGGACGGTAATATAGCATTTAATTAGCCGCTCCATTTCATATTCAATTAAAACGAAAAGTAAAACGTTTTTGAAGCGTAAATTTCATTAAACACGAACGAAAAACTTTGAACGATATTTCACTCAAAGCATTTTTTTTTCTACCTTTTTTGTTGTTATTAAAAGCAAAACTTCGTTCTTTTATTTCCATTCACGAGGTGTTCTTAATATTTTTGATGAATATTCATAAAATTTTCCTCATAAACGTTTCCGAAACTGTACCCGAAATTAATTTATTACTTTATAATACAGGAAATATAGTTTCGATATTGCTTTATCGAAAATTAACAGTTTATATTCTATTACAAAATCTGTGATTACCAGGAGATCATGACATCGTAAGAAGCCAGAAGGTGACTGAAGTGGTGTTGGCATCTGTTTATAAAGCACTGAATGATCATCACGTCCTTCTAGAAGGGACTCTGCTGAAACCGAATATGGTAAAAAATTTAAACTTATTGATTTTTAAACGATTTTGTTTATATAATTTTATGTACAAATAATTATTATAAACTTATTCGTCTATTTACTAATATCAGCCGAGGTAAATGATACAATGTAAAACATCTTAAGAATCAATTTTACACAATGGAGTAATAATTAATTATTATATAACATTTTGATAGGTGACTCCAGGTCAACGATGTGTAAAGAGGAACACACCAGAAGAAATCGCTTCAGCCACCGTCACAGCATTGCTAAGAACTGTCCCAGCAGCGGTACCTGGTACGAAAAATGTCAATACTCCACATACATAGTTACTTATAACAGAACTTTATGTATTTTTTTTTAATATTAATACTTATATTTCAATAAAAAAATACAAAAGAATTCCAATGCCAATGTTAAAAGACATAATCCTGAGTAATATAATTCTACCACTGAACAAAGGTATCACATTCCTCTCCGGTGGTCTCTCTGAGGAAGAAGCCACATTAAATCTGAATGCGATCAATCAAATGACAAAAAAACCTTGGAGGCTAACATTCAGCTATGGCAGAGCGTTGCAGGCGTCGGTATGGAAAAGCTGGGCGGGGAAAGATGAAAATATTGGGAAAGCCCAGAAGGAATTGTTGCAAAGAGCTCAGGTATGTATAGACATCGCCTATAGGATAACTTCAAGGCTAACAACTGTTACCTCATAGTAGAATTAAAGAAATGAATTTGAGAATATGACTTTTAGAGCCTATCAAACGACGTCCTGATGGGAAAATATTTGAGACTAACTAAACTTAAGATATTAACATATAGTTGTAACTCAATACATATATTTGCAACTTTATTTCGTTTTTATTATCGCAATATTAATTAAACTGTTTTTTTTTCTCTATTTTTTCGTCAGGCGAACGGTCTCGCTTCTTTGGGAAAATACGTAACAGCCTGTATTAGCAGTGCCGCTGACATGTCAAACTACAGGGAAAACCACATTTACTAGAATTTTAAAACGATTAGGGTTATTGACTTGTTTTTTGATAATAAAGAGTCTTTAAACGTTTTTTTCACTGTTATTTGGATTAACTTTTGTGTCAATAAAGTATTTATTGCTTGAAATTTTATTATTACTTCCACTTATAATTGTTTTCCAGGTAAATAGGTTGTATCCTACGCCTAATTTCTTTTCAAAATCAAGATTTTACTTCCTGGAAAGTGTACTGCTTATTGAATTTTCGATTGATTAAAAGACAGACTTAGTGTTTAGGTTTGATAGTATATTTCTCGTCACTTTATAGAGTCATGTAATGAAGGCACAGAAAATTAATCTCAACTAAGTCCAAGGCACTTATGCTTGACTTTGTTGACCCTGTGTATCTGTTTTGTTTAAGAAAATAAGCCATTATTTATAAGATATTTAAACAACACTTATTTCAACAGTGACAAGGATGGTTGGAAACTATTCTTTACATTTCTTAATAATCACGATTATCTTACTTTATATCTATATAAAGTTCTAATTACAAGACAATTATTATTAATTTTGTTATGTCATATTATGTTATACATTTATTAAAATATTATATAATATATAAAACATTTAGCAAATGAATAATAAATTCAAACAGGAAAATTGCATGTGAATTTTAAGTGTATTGAACGGGTATAAATAGAAGTAGGATACATAAAGCCTTCACTGCTAGTTTAGTTGCGATTCAAAAATATCGTTATAAATATGTCTCCACTAACATATTTCTGTTTGGCGTTTTGTATAGTGATTATAAAAACAGAATGCTCTTTAATAAAACAAGGAGCACTTGCAGCGGATACAGCGAGAGCCGGAGGTGAGACGCCTGCTTTTGAAGCCGCTCGCGATGCTTCGAACAAAAGAAAGGAATTCGTGAAGCCAACTGGAAAACCTCCGGCGTTTGGAAACCGAATCATCATTACTGGCAGTGGCAATTGTGCGAAGAATCAAAGACGTGTCGGGCCAATATGCTTGTAACATATTCGATTCTCTTATTCGATTTGTCTTCGGTAGCATTCAAATAATTCATATGTATAAGTACGCCAACATATGTATGTAGTTCGTGTTATAATATAATCGTAAATATTAAAATCAAACAATGGTATGACTTCGTCACACCAAGATGCTCTATAAACGATTTCAGTTTGCGAAAATTTTATGAATTGAAATGTTTAAATTTTCCTTGCATAGTACCCATACATTGATATATTTTTAAAGATCAAGTATCCGATAAGTATCATTGATTGTTTTTATTATATTTGTTGACTAAAATTTAAATATTTTATTGAATGTAAAACAAAAAACGCGAATAAAATAAATGAGTTTTCATAAAAATGTATTTTAATCCTCCTACAATCTACACATGTGTATGTTATAGCAACTGCAATAAAAAAAATGTATTTGAAAACAAATTAAAAATTTTTTGGACAATAAAATTCATTTAACGAAATGGATAGTGTAAATTTATGTGCTAGTCTCTCTTATCTTTAATTTATACATTTATATCAATATAATTATTATAAATTAGGAGCTTTACGGCTTGCAATACATTGGGTCTTTCCCAGACAGGTTTTATTAAGACCTTCGATTTAAATCAATGACACTAACTATGTATAACCAAGGTTTACACGCTCTCAACCACATAAACAAATTCATAATCATAAAAATATAAAATGAAATAAGTGTAGACATAAATAATATTCGAAGGGAAATCTGTTTTTACCGTACGTTTTAAAGACTTACAACGTTATGATAATCAAATGTGTACATACCGCTTATATAATGGTATATATGTATTTATGTAGAGTCAACGTTCTAAACAAATATTCCTCTGAAATCTTTAAGATGAAAATGAATATTTTCTTTAACGTAGCACTATTCAAGCGTTCATACTTTTTTTAAATACCGCCGATTCTTTACTAGATAGTTATTCAAATTGCTCATGGAATATCCAATAGTACGAAAGTTTTAAGTTTTTCTTTAGAGGGAATCAAAAGGCGTCAATATATTATTTTATTAAAAAATATCCTAATATCTTAAGACTGATATGCCCTACAGACATTAGGTAACAGATGACCGATAATTGATGACAAATGAATATACATATAGATATTATATAAAGAAGTCCCTCGAGGCGTCTGTCTGTCTGTCTGTTCGCGATAAACGGAAAAATTACTGCATCGACTATCAAACAGTATCACCAATCGATAGCGTGATTCTTGAGGAAGGTTTAGGTATATAATAATTTGTAAAGTTTTTGTATTTACTTGTGTGTATACTAACTTTATTTGTTGGGAAAAAATTATCCGTCTGGGAGCTTTTAACGAAAACACTGCATAAAGTCTTTGAGATATAACAAAATAATGTATGGTGGAAATATGTATCTTATATCGGTCTACAGAAAAGTCCCCGGTGGCATGTGTATATACCTTAAGGATAACATGCTATATCCATTTTACAACTTTTAAAAATTGCCTTTCCTAAAGCGTTTATTAGAAAGCTATTTAAATAAATGCGGTATTAAGTTTTATTATATTATACATAAGTATCTGTAAATTACTTTTTAATCATTTAAATCGGGCGTAGAATTTAAAAGTTATCATAAGTTTAATAAATCTCAAAATTAATTAGGATTTTTTGTATAGATCCCATGTGAAACCGGGGCTGGTACAGAAGGACGAAGAACGAAATATATATTTAAATTAAACTTGTTGTAATAATTATGTAAATAACTCGTACTCGTAAATAATAATGACTATTGATGTTTTCTGGTATTTACGCTAAATTCATTTCCTGGAATATAAACATGATTATTTATACAAACAAAATGCATTAAAAAAATGTAACCGATATATTTCAACAAATAAATATGCCATGTTCACAAGTTGTCATATATTTTCTCTTATATTTACCATTCACAACAGTATTTATTTATTAAAATAAAATTTTATAAAATAAAACAATCACTTTGTGTACCAAACAAAACAGATTCCTTAATCACATTTGGAAAGTCCATATGAATCTGATTTTTTGTCGGTATCGTAAGCTGTAATATCTAACATAGAAAAATGGGATTGTTTGTTAAATGCATGGATGGTTGGTGAGATAATAAGATGAAACGACATATAAAGTACAGGTATGAATGTAAGTATGAATGAGTAAGAGAGAAACATACATTTAGAGAGATCGCTAGTTGAATCTATAGATGAATTGGAGAATAGACTAACGACTGGATGGCTGGATAATAGAAATAGATGGAAGAATATTTCTATGGAAGTATAGTTTTATGAATAATTTCCGTATAAATAAAACGATGGGTGTATAGTTTGATAGATGGATGATTAGATGAATAGGTGGATAAATACTTAGAAGGATATTTGTATGTATGGAAATTGTTACGTGGATGAAGGTACTGATGAATAATAACATGGATGACCTCTGTATTTAAAATCTGTATTTCTATATTTCTCATTTATAAAACAATATAATATTCAGATATTTCATTCTTAAGATAATAAAAAATATCTTAAACTTAAGATAAAAATAAATGTTTCCTTCACAGCATTACCTTTTACAATTTATTATTTTGTTCGACTTAAATATTATGTAATATTATGGATGATGCCTTGAGGGTATTTTGCTACGGGAGTTTTACATGACGTAACAGAAGACGTTTAAGGAAACTGGTCCATACACGTAAAACTATATATATAATGAACGAAACGGACAAGACATAGTAACTTTACAAACCAAACGGTACAGTCGCATCATAAGCAGACATGTCTCGAATTACGTGCTTTTTTTTTGCGCTGACCGTACTTGTATTGACTGTAGAATGTTCTGTGATAAGAGTGAATAAAGTACCACTTACGGACGGTGTCGTTATGAAAGTGGTTGTCAATGAGGATCCGAATAACAAGGGCAGCGCTGTAGCAACGATCAAGATAGCAATTGAAAAGGATGATGGGCACAACAAACTTGTAAAGCCAACAGGAGCTGTACCTCCGATAGAAGATAGACTTCTCATAAAGAGCCGTAACTGTCCATCAGGTCAAGTGAGAGTTGGGCCTGTTTGTGTTTAAATAACACACGAATACAACTTATTATGTGTTCGCGGGAAGATTACATTGTCATCGCTAAGATTTTAACAGGGATAGTAATATTATAATTACTCTTAGCCTTAGTGTTTATTGTAAAAGTTGTTACTTAATTTATGAAATAAAATTATTTATGAATACCTTAAATTAACACGTGAGTTATTTTTAAACCTGCTACGAAAGTTATAAGGGATAATGTGTTAACTTTGATACTATGACAGTTTATGTAAACAGTTTCGTTAGGTAACGTTAATAAAATCCACAACATATTTTACTATGTTTTATACAAACAAAATAACAAGCTTAGGAGATTCGTCAATGTCTGTAATAATCTCAAAAATAATTTCTACTCAGCTTCGAAACTGAAACTTTGAATGTTAAATACATAATTAATACACATATAAAACAAATTAAAACCATACAAACATATGAATATTTAATGATTTTACTTTGTAAATTATTACAATACAACTATAAGCTTCTTAATCTAGGAAACATGCATATTTTAATAAAATAATTCTTAATCCTTTTCATCTTTCAAAACTAAAATATGGGAGCAATTTATTTGTTGGAGCTGCAGTACCGTTAATAACTTATTGTTTTCCAAAACAATACAACCCACTCGATTGAATGATTCACATCTGAATAAGCCGGCTTTAAATAATCCTTACATAAAAATATATTATAAATATATATTTGTGGCTTTTGTATTATTTTGATTATCTCCTCGCTCACAATATATAAATTTCTCAAAAGGAATATTATAATTTCTAATAAGATGAGGTGCTCATGTACGTTGAAGATTACTCAATTATTTGGCGTCGAGAGCTCTAGTGAAATTTAAAGCTGCATGCCGTAAAGTCGAATAACACCAAGCAGTCTTTTGAGATTTAATAACTTATAAGCTATAATTGTTTTAAATATAATAACAATACTCAAAGTCCATTCATATATACTATATATATTATTTTTTCAATCTCAATATTTTCTTAAGGTTGCTTATTAATGGCTAGTGTCTGTTTTGGCGTTGTGCACGTTTAACTTTGTTATCAGCAAATATTCCCTAAAAGCAGTTACAATATCAGATTCGTTGCACCCACGAGTCATCATCATCATCATCATCATCAGTCTATCCGTGCCCACTGCTGAGCAAAGGCCTTTTCTCACATGGAGAAGGTTTGAGCATTAATCACCACGCTTGCTCAAGACAGGACAGGTATAATTTGAAATTATAAGTCCAGGTTTCCTCACGATGTTTTCCTTCACCGTCTGTCAGTGGCGTCTAAATACTCTTAGACAGTACATATGACTCCGAATAATCACATTTGTACCTGCCAGGTTTCGAACCCGCGCCCTCATGCATGAGAGTTTGTCCTTTAACCTTCAGGCCACCACGACATACGACCCACGAGTAACTTTTGTATTCATAAAATTTACAATAAAAGACGTGTTATTTGAAAAGCATTATCATGTAGTTTTATTCAACCGAAAAAAATTGAAAGTAACGTGTTAGGCGTTAAAGAAACATAAATATGTATGTACGTATCACTTAGGGAGGCGATCAACGAATAGTCCTCATAAAATTTTATATAGACCTTTTATTATAATACATTTTACATCTATTTATATAAAAATTGTTTTTAGTTCTAAGCTATGATGCATATATTTAGCATATGAGTGTGTCTACGGGGAAGTTCTATTAAACTTTAATGTAAATAAGGATGACTTAATTCAGAAGATCTACTTTGGTTTTTATTGTGTGGGTAAAAGGCTGGATTTTACCATAGAAATTACAAAGTCAATACGTACTTTGTAAAGCAAATACCGTACGATGTTTTGTGCATTATCAGGGAACTATATCTATATATAAAATAATCATTGTCCCATTGTCATGCCTCCCATATATATTCAGTTTTGTACAATGCTATGTCGTTATATTTTATACATGTATAGCTTGTTTTATTTATAATATTTAACTCTCATTAATCATGAAATTGCTCACACATTAATATTTTAGATTTAGGAAGACATAACATAAAGATTTTATACTTTTCTTATAACATTACCACATACCTACGTAACATACTACGTATATTTATATGATGAATCACCGTATGGATTTTGTTTAGTGGCAACTTAGAAGAAAATGAGAAAGACTGAATTTTTAGACTTAAAAGAAAAAGGACGACAGAGGAAAGGATGATCGTGTGAACAAGATAATTTGTATTGTTTATTGAAATTAATCCGAAAAATTTACCTTATATTTTTAATAAGCATGTGTTGTTTTATGTGTTTAATAACTCCGTAGTGCGTCATTGTATGTGCCATGAAAGATAAATTGATGTTACTTACGTTTAAGGAAAACTATTCTCCAGATAATGTTTATGAAATACTACTATATATAGTACATGTTATGGTAGATTTAGCCACATTAAGCCTTGAACCTTCGAACTGTGTAGTCGGGATGATGAAGATGTCTGCCGTGGTGTATTTCTCTTTGGCGATCTTTTTTATGGCGCTGTATACGAATGGTTCAGTGATAAAGATGCAAGACTTATCTCTCACGGATGGAGTGGTATTGAAAGTAGTCATCAGAGAGGACCCTGAGCATGAAGGAAAGGCAGTTGCTTCCATCCAAATTGACATGGATCGTCAGAAACCCAAAAATGTACGAAATCTATTCAACAAGCTGATCACCACTGGAGTTGTTCCTAAATTTGAAGACAGGATTCTTATAGCAAACAACAATTGTCCGTTGGGTCAAGTAAGAAGAGGACCAGTCTGCGTTTAATTTTAATGTCTTCAGTTCAGAAATTGCCTTCGATCTAATGAAAACGGTTGCTGCTATATTTATAAACTTTAAGTACTTTAGGCGTAAACTTGTTTAGCTTTAGATACACTGCCCTCACCTATTATTTGTTTAAAGTTAATATTTTCATTAAATTGGTAAAGATAATTGATTTTTTACGGCAAACCTTGAAATTGTAATTAATTTATTTACTCTTCGTTGGTTGAGATTAATTGTCTTGTGATGAATGTAAATGGTTATACGTTATAAGTTATTTATTTTTGCTGTATAGAAGTAAGGTAGTATGAATAAATTTTTAAATAGAATTCCTGAGTAAAGTGATCCATTCAAAAATTTTATCAACACAATAAGAAGACTCACCATACTATAGAAATTAGGACATTGTAAAAAAGACCGTAAAACGCAGTGTCCCAGTGTCCTAATTCATTATATTGGTATCTTGTGAAAGTTGATGGCAACACGGTTGAGATTAAAACGGGATACTAGTTAAATATAGTTATAGAAACATTAAAGTTAAGATTGATACAACAAACGGAGGATACAAAGTGAAACCCGAGTTTTAATAGAAGAACATCAACAAAACAAGATTCCGTCTTTCTCACATTATATTTAAACGAACACACATAATGTAGGAAAGGCAGAACGACAAATAGGTTATACGATTGAATAAAGCAAGGTCACATTTAACAGGAACTTAAAAAGTCAGCTCGAGCTGCGTCAGAGGTAAAAGTTTTAGATCCAGCCTGTGTATACTGAGTCCATTTTATTTTAAAACGGTACTCGAATTATAAAGAAATTAATAAATCACTTCAATATAAACTGAAATGAAAGGAAAGCGTCCGCAAGTTACGAAGTTTCGAAATCCGCTAGCTGAGAAACACAACGTGACCGTTGAAACAGGACAAGTGATTTTAAGGTCAGCAATTAAATTGGGTCAGCTGAGCTCTGAAATAAAATTGTCGACTCTCGAGTTCATCTAACAGAATCAAAGAAACTAAAAACTGCTGCAGCTTCGATGAAAAGAAAGCTGTTAGGAGGTTATGAATCACGTACTTGTATCCCAGCAACAGTCATTACTTTTTGCTGTACAGACTATAACAGTGCAGTGGTAACGACATTAAATGTAGATTAATTTCTTAGCAAAAGTTTTCATAAAAATTTAAAAGTGAAATTGAAATGAATAATATTGATTTATAAGCGCATACATACGTATAAATTCATTAAAAAAAGTTCGATCCCGACAGTCGAGAGTCGATATACAAAAGTAAAAATAATTTGAAATTCATTGCCTTTAAAATAATCATTATTTCCCATGAAACTAATATTTCTTTCGTTACTATTATTTTATGGTTTTGTAATTTATACCTTATTGTACTGGCGGTGGTGGTTGATTTTAGATAAAACTGCTATTTTTATTTCTTATTCAGATGCAATGCGGACATTATAATGATGTTAGAAATATATTATTATTTCACAGTAACTCGCACTGAGTTAGCAGACTACTTTTCCACTTTTAATATATATACAGCAATTTAAAACTTTATTTTATGCAAGTGCTGAAAACATATATCTTTAGGCCCAGTTTCACCATATTATTTGTTAAATCAAAACGAGGCATTTTCTGACGACCCTTTAAAAACATAATTGTCTGTCAAATTAATACTAATTACTGCTCTAGAGGTCCGTCAAATGGCTAACGGACTGTTAATCTATTGTATTGTAAAAATTGAACTATCTAATCGCGACCCTGTTTTTTTGTGGCCATAGTAACGTTATCTGTTTTGTAAATTTGGACTATTTCCTTGTATTTATTAATAGGGTGAATTAAAATTTCTTTTTCAGATGAAAATAATTTTCTCCGGCTTTTTTAAGACTTTGAAAATTAAGTTCTCTTTTCATCACTAATAACTTGAACACAATTTTTATCTTTATTCATAACACAATAATATATAACCCAATTTATTGACAACACGATTTTGACAGGTTACACCTAGCAAACTGAAAAGAAAGCTGTTTGTATGAGAAATCTATGCAATCAACGATATATAAAATTTGGTCGCATTAGCTGACAAGTGACGTATCGAAGGATATTTACGAGCAAGGGATAAAATGAAGCATCGTAGGAAGCACGTCGTATAAAACGCTATCGCTTCAATTTAGTCGTCTTATAACAATAACGAATAATTTCTGTCTTTTAATAATGCCTTGTCAACTTTTCATCGTGTGACGTAAATATTTTGACAGACAATTACGTTTTTGAAAGTTCGTTAGTAAACATCCCGTTCAGATTTAACAATCAGAGCTCGGTGAAACTGGGACTTATTTACTTTTTAAAAACATTTAATTCTTAATCGTATAGTACTTAAGACAAGGAACTAATTTAGTTATGACCGTTTCCAATCGGTAAACTAGGAAATGCTTTGTTATGTAGAGAATTTTTCTCAATCCAATTCTGAAAGGATATATGTAAATATTTAACAAATAAATTTTCTCGTACATTAAAGTTACTTTATTTAAAGCTCCGTTTACATACAGTATCTATTTTCCTACTTTCTTTCAGTAGCTCCCAACGTTTTTCTGTACTGCAAAAAAACCTTTCTCGTTTTTGATTTCCTTTCGCTACAAATAATTTTCTTTCAATTCAATTTTCCTTCCAAGCAGATTGTCTGAGGTGATTGCTTTTATTTAGCGACAGAGTTCCTTTTGACTTGTGTTGTGTGGTTTAAAACATGAGAATGATTTAATCTGATTAATACCTTGAAAGTATTATTACCCTTAAAATATTTGAACGGTTCATTTAGATCTTCTATGTAATTTTTTTGATATAAAGAAAACTATCAATATTTCTTTAATCCCAATACTCTCAGTTCAATTGGCAACCGGTAAGTTATCTTAAATCCCATTCCTTATACCACACAATGTCAGATTTTTATGTTTAGTTTGATAATCGAGGCACGATTTTACGCGAGTTTGAAATAACGCAGACGTGGCTCTTTGACTTGCTGATTATAGCTCAGAGAAATTTACCCTGTTACAACGATCGAATTATTTGCAACGATTTGTTACATTTTATATAAATGTTTAATAGCAATAATATATTTTGTTCCATGACATATACTTTCTTTGGTAATAGAGTTTTAAACGAGAACCTTAATGCAGATATTTTGATGGTTGTTATTATCTCGTTAAAGCTCCTATTGGGCCGGTTAAACGCGTTGAAATATTTTATAAGCGTAGCTTGATATATATAAATATAAAGAAAAAAGATTTAATAAATTATATGAAATGTCTATTATTTGCGCGAAAATTAATGTGTTGCTAGTAAATTATTAAAACATCCTTTTTTAACAAATTGTGAGTATTTTGTGAGAATTTCTTGTGTAAAACAATTAATTGCCAAATAGTAAAAAAAATATCTCATATATTAATAAGTTTTCTGTAAAGGTTTTTATAGGGGTCGCATTTAACTAGAGAATTAATAGCGGCTTTAATCAAATTTGCAGATTTTAACTTCAAAGTTTCTAACATAGTCAAGGGACTAAGCAAACAAAGCCTTGTTTTGTGTAACTGTAATTTTGACGCTGTTCAAAACGTAAACGAATTCAAAATTCACAAGCGATTCTGTGCTTTATTCCTTCGTTATAAATAATAAAATTGTTTGCAGCGTATAAATTCAAGTTTTATTCGTAGTATCAGCAAACAACCTTGCGAGTGCTGTCAACGGGAACAAACAAAGGTTGATTGGTTACCAACTCATTTGGATGATATATTTAGTATTGGCAAATATTATTTTAAAAGGTGCTCAAATCTGCTTTTCCGTTCTGTAACGAAAAGACGACTACAATTATTTTATTTGAGAACATTTTCTTCTTCTCCTCCTTTCTGCACTCATGGCTCATTATTTCATATTATACACACAGATGAAATTTATTCAAGAATTTCAAATAGTTAGTTTTCAAGAGCGTTTTGTCCTTTATGTGTGCTAAAAAAAAATTGTCTTCCTTCTTTCTTTCTTGGCTGTAGTATCTCTTGGGCATATATATTTTATTTATTTAATATGAATCAGATCAATCAGTAAATGTTTTTTTAACAAACTGATGTATTTCTTAAGAGAAATTGTCAAAAGATGGTTGGGAAAGTGATATTTTGATTGAACTTTGTTGCTCAAAACTTTGACATTACAAGTATATTTTCCAACCTTAATGTAAGTTAGACAATATAAATTAGAGTAACTCTTGAATGTGTAGTAAAAGAATATTTTATTAAGACAATAATTGAGTTACCTAAGATCATATCACGAAAATATGACAGTAACTTCGTCAGTTTACAAGGATGTCCGTGAATATTTGGAACTTCAGATTGTAAATATGTTATCAACTTGAACTATAAAGACGGGAACCAATTTATAGTTGTAAATATTTAATTCATCAGTTCTGAAACATATGGCCGTTCGCATGGAAGGCATGTAATTTAATTGAACGCCTTAGTACTAATCACAAGCAATGTCGTCTTTTACAGGTCGAGCTGAGACAGACTGCAGTTGATCCGTTATGATTTTCTATAATTTATTTAGCCGAAACTCAATTTTATCTCATATTTGATAACGTCTTAAAACTTCCAGCAATTTGAAAGTAATATCTATCAGTAATGTCTATTAAAAACAGTTTCAGTAGCAATATTAAAATGATTCACCTATCTCTGTCTTTTTTCTCGTATGCGCTCAAAATTATTTTTTAAGTAATGATTATATAGTTTTTTTTTATGATCCCGGCTTGATAACTTAAATAAAAAAATTATTTTATGTAACATTTTCATCAAATAACAAACAGTTTACAATACCATTTGACTAATCAACCTTATCACATTAAATTTGATGTCAATCTCTACTTTAATTTTTAATCACTTCCTACTTATATAACAAAGCGGCAATTTGGTATAGCATTTGTATTGTTCTAATTAAAAGATTCTTTAAAATATTCGGGAATAAAAAGCTCAGATTTCAAACATATCGTGGTTAAACTGATATTTGTCATAATGTAGAGTGACACAATGGCTATGAAGTGTAGAATAGTTTCATAGAAACATTTTATTTGTAATATATTGAATAATTTAATAATACAAACATCTACAATGTCTAGGGTTATAACATGAAAGACTTCTTAAGTTAAAAAACTATAAATGAAGTCACTTTTAATTTTTCAGAACTGTTTTATTGTAAAATGAACTAACTTCTCGACGGCCAGATTCTAATAATCGACATTCTTTTGTTTATATATGCTTGTATAAAATAAGAAAATATAGTATATGCTTGTATAAAATAAGAAAATCTTCCAAAGAATTCGGTCTTTTTTTTCTTAAATATCTTCTTACTATTATCGACACTGCGATTAAATTTTTATTAAAAACAAACAAACGATGCCCATTCAACATTTTAATAACAAAAAGTTTAAAAGTGAACTATAAGAAACCGAAACATTTATATTTCTAGAACTTTCCATACTAGACCAACTATTGAAGAATACGCGAGGCTGAAATAATTAGACCGGAGGGGTTCCATAAAGTGGTAGACAGTCGAGAACGGCGTGCCAACCGGGGTCGGTCCTGGGACCGGTCCTGTGGAACGTCGGCTACGACTGGGTCCTGCGG
>DVQP01001268.1:0-16291 GCA_018231745.1 Danaus eresimus | reverse complement strand
ATATATGGATATTTAAAAATAAATATTCCAATGCTGACCATTCTCAAACCAGTACGGCAGCGTCGCCTTCCTCTTGATTTCCTTTTTACTGTCTCCGTGATTTTTATTCCTGGAGCTCAGAGCCGCCTCCACTGACGCCTCCTCGAGTTCCTGCTCGCAAACATATGTTATTGTAATATAATATAACTTTACATTAAATGCCATCAGTTTTAATATTTCACCTTAAACTTGGTCCGCATCGGAGTAAGACGCTCTTGAAGTTCTGGTGAGCAAAGTTCATAAACATCGAGCTCGAGGGGAAATTTGACGTCCTTGAGAATTTTGGCGTTGATGGATTCCTTCTCTTTATAGTAGAACCTCACGAACTGGACCGTCAAGTAGGCGGGCAGGCGGCTTATTTTGCTCTGAAAATATATTATTTATGCATCAATATCCATTTCGGTTCATTCCAGTTTCCAACTGATATAACGAAAGGCGGATGCATTGTATCTTAGCTTATTTTTCGATTGTTAAATGAAACTATCGATTTTTTCTTACACTAGTCGTTTAAATACATTCAATTATAAAATAACAAAGCCGGCACTTATTGACCGACTTCAAAAATGAGGAGGTTTTTCAATTCGACCGTATACATGCTTTTTTTTTAAATGTTCTTTAGTATGGAAACAAAATCCAAGTTAAGAACAAATATTACTCACAGTCTTAGTGTAAACAGCGTCTCTTCCCAAAGTTTCTGACATTTTTGTAATTTGTTCAGACATTTTCTGAAAAATGAAACATATTTAATAGTTTTATATACACAAGTCACGGTCCGCGTGAAAGTCAAAAGTAGCGCTCAAAGGGAATTGTATAAAGTGTATGAAAACAATACAATAGCTTACTTCACAGCTATTACATTTTAAATAACCTGAACATTGAGTTGTAGTGAATAAATTATATCAACTAATGTTTACTTATTAACCATTATATAATATGTAACCTACTTTTGTACCTATTTAACGTACGATCTATTTGAAATAAAGGCAGTATCTACTCAGCAGTCTCGGCTTTCATTCCTCTCTCAGGGCACCACATTACAATATCTACTGATTAGGGAATTAGGGAATTTGAACGGCCAGGGAGCCACCAAAAATATATATAAATACAGGACTACAGACAGACATAAGACAAAATATTAGGTTCATAAATATTTCAGTTTTATTCTATAATTCCTAATAAACTTAATATAAATGTATTTTTTTGTGATTTAGTTAAAGGGACTTGTTTTAAACAATTTTTTTTTATTTCAAGTGCAGTTTTGATAATAACTTGTACGCGATATCCTGGAGGTAGCGGGTTCGAATCCTGCTTGCCTCGATAAATTTACATACTATATTATCTATGTCAATTTTATTTAATATATATCTATACTCACAGATCTGAGTCCGGACTGTAGATACTTGACATCCTGTGATATGAAGCAGGAAAGTTGCAGGAAGGTCTCTGTGGACCGAGTTGGTGGCTCATCGGCCTCACTGCAAACCAACTCTACATCCAGAGTCCCGCCGAAGTACTGCTCTATCAATGGCTTGCTAGAAATATAAATATTAGGTTTAAATTAATATTATTATTAAATAAGTTCAAAAACATATTTGACCCGTGGTTATGTTCTAATAAAATAAAATATATTTTGTATTATGATATTATAATGTATATTGTGGAAAGAAACGTTTTTAGTAATAGGCCAAGCTGAGAGGGAAAAATTGTAATTCAATCAATAAGCATTATAATATAAATAAAACATATTTTTAAAACATCATAAATAAGACTTCAAAAATTATATGGATGACAAATGAGTTCAATAGCTTCAACAGATTATAAATGAACGAATTAAAATAAAAACAGATAATAAAATATAGGAATTTACTTTCATACATGTGACAATGACTAAATTTAAATACAATGATTTATAAAAAATGCAACCGTTTTCATTTGGTTGTATGCCAAGACATGATATGCAAGAAAATTACCAGTTAAAAATAATTCTGAACTATGAAGGGCGATAAGACAATTGTATCTCAATGTGCATGAGCATTCAAGAGTAATTATGTGTTATGTATTAGTTAAACTTGCTTGGTATTTTTAAAATAATAATATGATGTCAATTGTAGTGTAGGTCTATAGTGATCTATTTATTGCATTCGTCTTTATCATTCAGTTTGCTATTTAGCACAATACATATATGACAAAATTAATATTGTTTTTTTGAATACAATATTATGTAAATTGGTCTATTTGTATACATAAAGAACTTCGTCGGCTTCAATTTGTCAATATTTGTTTTTGTCTGCAACATATCAATACTATATATTTTGAACCGCATAATCCCATATAAGATAATATATCAACTGTTTGCTTGGTGAATGCTGTCATAATCATTATACAGATATAATCTCAAATTTCATACTATCTTTGTTGAATTTTTGTCTGTATTGGGTCTGTTTTTATCTGTATTGGGTCCATGTGTCCTTGGAGAGTAAACTTTGATTATGTGAGAAAATTTACTTTTAATTTGGACTGCTCCATCCTATTTAGTAAGCATTACTGACATTCTATGTGACTTACAAGCCTTATATAAGAATCACTAACTCTCCATTAGTCAAAGGACTAAATACATATTGAAAAATATAAAAAAATTACAACATAAAGGTTTCTTAAAGTAAAGTTAATAAAAAATTTACATTGGATAATCTGAGGTTTTTCAAAAGTTGGCTTTGGATTGTTAATTATGGCACCTGTCCAGTTTAAATAATATCTGATGAGATTGTACTCAACCTCATCCTGCATATACTCCCATAATTATTAGATGTCACCTTACAATGGTCTTATGATACACATACAATGCATCAGACATTAGTATGACATTTTTATAATACCTGTGACTTTCAGGTGTGGATTGCAGCCTCATACTCAGAGCTCGTATGATTTCGGTCCAGCACTCGGAGGCATCCTGTTGAGCCAGTTGTCCACCCGCTCCCCGCTCGGCCAGACGTGGCGCTGCAGCGTGCAAGGCGTGTAGAAGCCGAGCCGCGGCCGCAGCACACGCCCCAGCCCCGCCCCCTTCCAAAGACCTCATTGTTTCGCTCAAAGCCGAAGTCAGACCTCCAGCTGTTCCTCCGCCTGATGCTGTTAACCAAAATAACATTATAAGTTATTGTTATGAACTGTAATCAACTGCTTACTTATATGGATGTGTTATTCACAATTTAGATTCATTTAACTATTTTTGTGATAAGCTATATATATAATTCTAATAAGATTTCACAAAATTGGCTTCTTAAAAGATATTTAATTTTAGTTTAGTTTAAGTTTTAGACGTTATTACATGAAAAATTTGGGGTGTTCACTCACTTGGATCATAATTAAGTAATGCATTTTTCAATTCAGGAACAGTCTTCAGACATTGTACTGTAGCATTCATATAGCAGGTGTTCCCCAAGTTGATGAGACCTTCTGGGAGGTCGAGCTGCAAAATAATAACGTAAAATTTGTATATCTATAGAAACAATGTTTTTTTAAGTCCTTGGTATACCTAAATTCACAAATATCTACGGTTATACACAATTTATGTAATTTCTTGATTATTGTTAATCCGATACTATGCAAAAACAAAATAGGTGTTGTGAACTGGACTCACAGCTGTAGCTAATTCCGATTCATTCATGTCTTCCACAAATCGAGTCTGTTCAACGGGAGCAGCTGGTACATCTTCCTCTTTACTACCCATTACCAGAACTAGAGCATTCTAAAATAAATGGTACTTTAATAATATTCATGTAAGAAATTTACAAATTAAAAGATTTTAAATTTTAAAGGAATTGCAAGGCAAGATTTTATATAAATCAAAAGTGTAAATTATAAAAGTTAAAACATACAAAATTTTTACAGTGGGAATGTAATTACATTTGTTAATTTGAAATTGCCCCAAGCATCATCTCTGAGGGTGACCCCTTTGCATACAACTTTCTGTCTTTCCGGCTGTACTCCTGTGAGGGCAAAGATCTGTGCTTTGAACAAAACGGGATCGTCGTCTGTGTTAACTTCAACGCCCGGGTACATCTCCTTACCCCATTTTACTTTCACTGTAAAAAACATGAATGTAGTTGTCTCAACGAGTCTTTGCAGACAAATTACCTAAAAATATCATTATGTGACTCCTCAACTTGTTTTCTGGAGTAACAACTCGATATATAGAAAGCCGGCGTTTGTGTACAAAAAAAATCCAAACATGTAAAACGACAACATATAGCTTTATTCATTTTGTTACAGTTATACATATACTGAAATACATTTTGAACAGTATAGTTCATGTTTTGGTTTAAGGCAACAATAACAAAATCTCTGGCATCGTCAAATAAAGAAACAATCATAACCTTAAATTTTATGAATGAATAAGCAACTTTGTGAAAATAAATATTATTCATAACTGACCTGAAACTTTGGGCATGATGAGTTTTTAAAAATGATCACTAATTAATAAAAAAAAATAATGAGTTGGGATTGTGTAGAGCAATGAATTATGAAAGTCACGATTAAGCTAGTAGCTTTATCGAACAATATATTGACATTTGTCGAGTCACAGTTTGACAGTTGACATCATAAACCAGTAACTTTAACATTAAAATTTTTTTTTTGTATTGTCGCTATTTCAAATTATTTACCTGTGATGAAAATAAACAGTACATACATAAATTATTAACTTTGAAAATTAAAATGAATAAATAAAAGTTTAAAAGAATCTATTTCATTTTATGAATGCTTATCTGTGAAACTGAAAAATACAAAAATAATCTAAATTATATTTTCTTAGAAAGTTACTTAAAAGTTGTATTCTAATTTCACAAATGTAACCCTTACAAATAATTTCTATAGTTTTGGTAATGGCTAATTTTAGTTATTTGTTGGTGTATAGTCTGCAAAAATTGTCATTAGGAACAATAAATAACATAAGTCTAGAATTATAGGCGACATTCATAGGCGTCGTTGAACTTTCCTTCGAAGCCTGCTCAGACGCATCCGCAAGCGCCTGGCGCTGGTAAGCAAAGCGCAGTCTTGAAATTAACGCGGCGAGAACTGCACGTGTCATATAATATATATTTTTATTTCGTAGTTCTTTTACCTAAATCCAATGAACTAAATGTGTTGTGAAATAATGTACTGTGACTGTGTTTTAGCTTATTGTTGATAATTACACCTCATGGAATGACTTATCAATGCGGTATACTCCAAACAGAACTTAATGTAAGTTCGCGAGCTTACGTGCTTGTTTTATGAAGAAATTTTTTAGTAAGAATTTGTTTCATATTTTGATTATTGCTTTTAGTTTATCTATTCTAGAATATTATTATTCAATTAATCAAAGCATAAATGTCACTGGATTTATAATAAGACTTTGTTTTCTGAAGGGTTAGTTTATAACGCCACTTACTTATTATTATTATTTAATTACTTTTGCCAGCTATGTTTTTTTTATATAAGATTATTTATTATTAAATATGTTACATTGATCCAATCATATAAGTTTATATTATAAGTTTGGCTCGTAACCTTAAAAGGTTTACTTAAAAAACTATTTCTGAGTAAAACCTAAATCATAATTAAAGAATATCTATTAACAAAACTGTCAGTTAGGATTTAAATTTCTTAAGAATAATACTGTTTAAACATCTAAATTGGAACGTAAAACAAACTAGAGGTGCTATTATAATACACAATAATCAAATTATACTTGTAAAAAGCATTTTATTGTTAAAAACATATACTGAATATAGTATTAATGTTATAACGATCCATTTCATCAGATAAACTCAATTAACTCGAGCGGTTTCACGGCCAATCGTGAAATTGAATAAGCCTTTAATTGCTGTTATTTTAGCGAATATTTTAACTTTATGCTTGATGAGTTTTTGTTCGCCAATTTGTGAAAGTTTGTTTCTTTATATTTTTGGTTAATACCGAATTTCTCTTAAACGTTATTGTTACGTAAAAAGTTTTTTTTTTTCAGTTTCCTAATAATTATTAGTCCCATTTTATTCTTAGGATTAAATAATAGTAGTGGTAACATTTACCAAAACGCATACCACCCGTTTGTATGTTAAATGCAAATTAAAAAGGTCTTATATTTTTTTATTTATTTAGATCCACTTGTTTATATTCGTCTTCTTTGGTGCAGTGATATTTGATATTTAAAAAACTTGCTGAGTTTCTTAATATTTCGAGTCGTGATGCCATCTTTCTACTTTTCTTAATATTATAGTAGCGCTAATCTCGTAACTTTACAATAAGCTCATCCTTTTTAAAGTTGTATCAATAATAATTCAAAGAATGATTTGTATATACACAATCTGTATGCTCTAGACTCACGTCGTGTTTTGTGACCGGTGTAAAGAATGTGTAATGGCCCGAGGATCTACCTGGCGACGCAACATTCGCGTTCCGAGAATATAAATTATAACGTGTATATAAAGACATCAGAATAACTCGAAAATTCTTAGATTTGCTATTAAGATAATGAATTTCAGTAGGACTACCAACATTCGCTGATGTGTATTAAAATAAAACAGCAAGTCTAAGACGCTATTTTTTGCGTTGCGATAATGTTCATCATATATGGCAATCAACCCACATGAATTGAAATTGTAAACAGGTTTAACCACATTAAGTAAGAAGTGAGCGCTCACTTGTGACGATCAGATGCATTCAATATTGTTGTCCCCCCGGGTTTGTTTGTGTTTAATGTATTGTGATCTTTTCAATCTCATTTTTATGTGCGTTCATTCACTCAAAAGAAAAAACTTATAATTATAATATCGTTTGGTACGTACACCTAAATTTCAATCTAAGCAATCAGTATTAAGACCTTGTAGTAAAATTTGTATAGTCAAATTGATATATATATATTTTAATATTTTCTTCATAGAAAGTTAACGAGAGAAATAAATTTGAGGATACTTGAATGGAAAGTCGGAAACTTTCGTGTTCAGGTAAACGGTAAAAGCACGTACGTACCTGAGTCTAACACCTTCTTGCGAAGTATCGAATGATCTTGAACTTTACTACACTATCTTAATAAGTATCGATAATTTGAAATAGTTTCCCCGTTACTATGCATAGTAAAATTTCCTATAATGTTGTCTGAAGGACGCCGTCGTTGTAAGACAGCTATGTGTCTTTCAACCGGGTCCGTCGATAATTAACAAGTTCTCAACCGTCGCAAAACGGTAATTGTTCGAGATACTTTCTCACATATCAACCGAGAGATCTTATGTTTTAGTGTTGTTTTTATTATCGATGATTTCATTATTAATGTAGGAGAGAAACATGTACTCCGTGAAATGCTCTATGCCAGTGGTCGTGTGGTAAGCTTTGAGTATAATTTACGACACCCTCAGCTGTCACATACAACGAAGCAATAATATCAGCTCACTTAAAACTACGGTTGGAATTTCCGCGAATGATTAAAACTAAAAAATATTTATTATAATTGTATCGTTTAAGGAACCGTTAAGTGAAAACTTGCTGTTATATATATTTCATATCATTTTATAGATATTTTCAGATATCTTATACCTAACTATTTATGCTGTTAAATCTTGACACATGTCAGACACCCTATTAGTACGTGACATAAAACACTAAAGACAGATTATATGACTTTAAAAGATTAAGCCAAATGAATTATGTCTAAACATCGCGACGATAAATGTGCTTAACAATCCATTCATTTTCTTTATTGACAAAAAAAAAACGCAGTCATTTATTTTTAAACCTCATAGCTATTTATTATTGTCAAATAACTTAGAAACAATGTCCGCTATAGTGTTATATTTCTTTAAAATATGAGTTCATATTATTACATTAATAATAGTCAAAAATAGCAAATTTGGCAGCTATTCATAGATTTCTCATGATGGCTTTATACCAGCCCAGTTTTCCGTTTTCCAAACAATATCTATAATAGTTTAATTGATTCTTCATCGGTCAGCTCTACGTTGTTATAAATCTGAACCTTAATTCCTAAAAATATTTGCTTTATTCATAATCTAATAGTTTTGAATATAATCTGTGGTCAGGTCATTGTTCGTCACGGTTCACGCTTCACGGCCTGATATTCAACTCCACATCTCACACTAAAATCTTTTTATTTCTTAATATGTGGTGTCTTAAAAAATATACATTACAATAATAACTCACCGTTCTATAAAATTTTATTCTACGAATGTATAAAAAAAAGATCCGTTAAAATTTTTGTTAACTAAATTATATTTATTTTGGTGTTTTAACACTAAAATCAGAGTTTGAGATAGTTTTTATCAGTACACCGTTAAGGATTACACAACGAAGCAGTCGGTAAAAGAAGAGCTCTCATTATGTCGTAAGTTATCGCGAGCTCATTGTTTTCTACAAAATAATAAACAATTTACATTGTTACGTTTCGTTTTATTAATGGCTTTACATAACAAGAAGCGTTTAAGTTTGGGCCATTAAATGTTTAAAAGAAATAATTGGTGCAACGTTTATTGCATTGTATTTTTATGTTAACCACTAGCTGTTACCCGCGACACCGTTTGCGTAATTAAATAACAATAAACAATGATAAAACTTTCAATTCCCACTCGCGCGTGATAATTATTAATTTAAGGATCGGGATAGAAAGTCCATTCTAAATCGGTTTAGGGTGTTTTAGAGATAAGCCGGAACAAACAGACAGACAAAAATTGTAAAGAATTATATCTTGGTACATATACCGTATGTACCATTCATATGCATGTAGTACAAAACGGTCAATTTAATATAACAAACAGACGCTCCAATTTTATTCTCATGTATAGTTTAAAATATGTATATTATATCACAGTGTTTATTGTATGAAAATATACGTATAAAATTAAAATGTACATTAAGATTAGCGGTTTATATTAAACACTTGAATAAAATTGATACAAAGACGTCGATGTTGATATACAAGGACAAATGTGTTGGTAAAAACCTCCGAAATCTATTTTAAACTAGATAGATATATAGTCCTGAAAGTTTTAATAAGCAATATTATAACAATAATGCTTGTTGTTTAAGTGTAATTTGTTATAAAGACGTGACCAACATAAAATCACCAAGTTCTTGTATTGAAGAATTTCTGCAGACTTTCATAAGAGCTACAGTTAGACCAACAATGACGATACAGAATTATTGTCTCTTCTCTCAAGCGTTGTACGCATCTGTTTTGTTAGATAATAGAAAGTTATTGCCTACTTAAATTTGTCTTCAAATTATTATCATTTATAGAATATCAAATTGGTTTGTTCCAGTCTCAAGTAAACCCTACAATATTAAAGTAGACTATTGTTTGAGCCCGTATATGCCTCTAAGTTCTTAACTATTTAAATTTTGTTCCACAACGTGTTGGAAATTCTCACTCAAAACTCAAATTCTTTCATAAGCCCCGTCTATAAGGGATAGAAGGTTGTAAATTCAGGTTCTTGTACCAAGCACTAAGTAGCAGATGTACGAAATACACCTGTCCACTTGTCCGGAAAGGTCGACGTCACATCTAAAACCTTTGTGTTTACTATTTTAAATGTTGCCAACATTTTAATTATTATCTGTTATATGCTAACTACTGTTAATATAACACAAATCTCTTTCGTATTTGTTCAGATTTATGATGTTTAGAGTATAATTTATTTTACATATTGATATATAGATAATCACCTCAAAATATATTTCAGTTTGTGTCTCTCAGAAAACATATTATTGCTGTCTTTGACGTTTCATTTTTAATATTTTTGTAATATTTATGCACTTGTTACACTCTGTTTTAAATATAGGATGTGCAAGAAATAAAAAATTGTTGTATATCAATACATGTGATAATGAAATCTTTAATGTATAACCTTTTAAAGATGTTTACCAACTCGGCCCGGAGAGCACGCGATGAACGTTTTTTATTGATTGCCTTTCAGAAATAGTAAAAGCTACTTTCACTCTTTGTAACGCGTTTTGTAAACATTTATAGTGATATCGTAATTCCATCAAAACGATTGATGTTATATGTAAAATGTTTAATAATATTTGATACTAATATCATTCGTCAGCCAGACCAATTCAAATTGAAGGAACTATTTATGTGACGATGAAATCTTTATAAATAAATAAAATTGGAGTGTCTGTTTTTAATATTGAAATAACCGTTTTTTACTACATGCATATTAATATATATACGGTACTTACACCAAAATAACTTTTTTTTACAATTTCTATCCGTCCGTCTGTCTGTTTGTTTCGGCTAATCTCTGAAATGGTTGAACATATTTTTACGGAAATTTCATAGGCTCATGTCATAAGTCATAAGTTAGGGTACTTTTTCTGAAGATCCGGAACCCCATGTCGAAATTATAATGCGCAAGAGACGGAGATTAATTTTTTTTTCATTGTTTATTATTTTCCTTACGCAGACGGAGTCGCATGTAACAGCTAGTATTATATAATTTGCTTAACAGTATCAATTTTATAATAGAATGATGTATGATGTAATGATGTAAAATTTCCTATTTTGGTTAGTTTTTTTGTACGACTTGGGATTTTACTTATTGGACACAGGTTGTATATACCTACATATTATGAATATTGTCATTTATATTCTAAGTCCACGCTAACTGTATTGCAAATAAAGCAACGGTTTTATAGCTTGAGTGAGCAAATATTCTCTACGGTATATTTGCGTTCCTAATAATTTATTTATAGCCGTATAAGACGTTTCCACGTCCTCAAGTCGTTCTTAAGACAGACTTAGTTGCGAGCTATGAACAGATTAGTTTACAAGATGAAAAATTATTATCAAATATAAATGGCCAAAGCGCAAAAAAATATCATAAAGAATATCGAACATAGTTTGGGGTTCGTAAAAGGAGTTCACTGGATAATTTTGTTTATGGATGAGAAATAATTTACATTAGAGCAATATCTTAACAAAAACGCGTGTTTATGCTTAAAGCTCTCAATGAGCTTCCCACCAGTCAAGTGTACAAAATCGGCGTTATTCATCTTCAGGCATCGTCTAAAAAGTTCTTACATCTGACGAGTGACCGATCCATATTATGACAAAAAAATACAAGCATATACTTGTGCTTTTTTGTAAGATAGTTAAGTCTTTGATAATATCGTGATCGATAACTAAAGATGGTTATGAATCGGCAGCACGTCATTAATATCCACGTCCTTTATCAGAGCTGAAGCCTTAATCTGGTTCTGAATTTAATCCACCGGATTTGATGTATGGCCAGTCCTGGAGAGATCTTACTCTTAAATGATAATGCAGAGTCCCTCAATCAGACCATACGATTGGAGCCTGAATAAGTTTCTCTAAGAAAAATTTCTTGCAGCTATTTATAACTGGCCTCAAAGTTAAAGCGACTGTATTGCAGACAAAGGAGACAGAGAACTTTTGAATAAGGTCTTTATTTTTAAAGTAGCAAATTAATTTATTTAACTAAAAATTGTAATAGTGGCGAGTTATTATTTTAGAAACAATAAAAAATATGTATTTAATAAAAATGGATATGGCAACACTAAATATGTCAAATGGAACTACAGACACAAACAAATCAAATTTACTCCCCCGTTGTTAACGGTAACAGGGATTTGTGGCGTCTGCTGTCTTGTGTACTATTATTACAAGTTTTTGTTGCCTAAACAGAAAAAATTACGTATTGTCATCGAATCTTCCATAATTTATTAATGAAGAACGATGCAGCTGAAGGTTAATTTGAATACAAACTCGTATTGAGTTTCCCTGATCTAAACTTTCAAGATCTGTTTATCATATATAATTCTTAATTATTCTATCTATCGTTTAAGAATATATAAATAAATTTATTTAATAATTTCAAATAATCAACAATCTAATTGGACGTTTCGTAACAGTAACCCACTAAAAACAAGTACTCAATTCTTTAATGTTTCGTGAGAAGGGATAGGGCATTCATCCCATCAAGGACGGCCACCATCCATGATTACCGCACGTACGGAAACTTAAACAATATTATAAGATAAAGAAATGTAAATTTGTGTTTGACCAGAGATTGTAATTCGAAAAGATCGTCTAGTAGAAAAATGACGTACTTTTAAATTAAAAAAAAAAATTTATTGTGTAGTATACAATATATATAATGCAGAATATTAATAACAATTAACTCGTAAAAGGGTATTAATGTCGACTAATGCGCTGCTTGAATAGAACACCCGCCATTGTTAACGGGCGAAACCGTTTCCAGTCAATGTGCATCATGATACTACCAACAGCCAAGACAATGTGTTATGTTTGATGTCAGAAGCAATAATTCTGATGTTCCACGCATTCCGTTACCGAGGTTATTGACCATCCTCGCTATTGTAATTATAAGTCCGGCATTATGACATAAGTCCGCCATTACGGCCTTGAGATTTTGACGGCCTATTTCTCTTATTATAACTGTTAGGTATAAGATAATTAAAATCACTTTAATTTAGAAATGACGAGCTAAAAGATAATTTTAGTTATATTTTTATGTACGTAAATACATTTTTGGATATTCTAATAACTCAACGGAAACGGATTATTCACATACATCTCTTATTTTGATTTATTACTGAGCTAGCTTGCAATCGTGATTGATGATCTAATCACTAAGAAAATCCTCGTTAAAATCTTATTAGATATTCTAATGATTTCCCCTGGAATACATATGATATTAATACAAATAAATTAGTATAATTACGTTTAATTTAATCCTGCTGTATTTATTAATCCTGGAAGAATTATTATGGAAGCGACTGACTGATTAAAGAAATGTTAAAGAGACAATAAAAATATTCTATTATGTATAATGACACATGTAATTTGGAAAAATAAGATATTGTCGTGTTGTTTATTGAACAGCTAACAGTATCGGTAATTTGATTTCAATATCCCGACCACAGTAAGTGAATGACTCGGACTGAAATTACGGTCAACAATTGAATGAATGCTAAAATCGTTCATGATTCTCTGAACGCAGACTCGTAACTCAGCACCGCACCTACTTTATCATCATTATACTTTTAAATGGTATTGCTTGATTGCTTTCAACGTCTCATAAGTTTTATATCAGTTTTTTTGATCTTATTTATGTATCGCAGAGGAACTACCTACTTACCTCATTTTTTTTTAGTAAGTGTACGACTTACTATGAATTGATTGCACCGGTTCCAGTTTGGACTAGCATCGGTACCATACGGAAAACATGTTTATATAAAGATAATGAATGTAAAATTAAGATTATGGAATAGCACAGATAGTTAATAATGACATTTCTAGCCAACGAAATACAATTCATAAGTCAAAAACACACACAAAACCGACGACACCCTTTTATAATTTAAACAGGAATAAATATTAAAGAGGTTAAGATAAATGTCTTTCATTTAAATTTATTTAAATCATATCCCAATTGGGTAACTTTGAAAGTTATAAGCGGAGAATTTTTTCACGTTCGCATTAAAACAGTCAGGCACGTGTTTGTCTATTTATGATTCTCGGACAGATTGTCGCGAGTCCGCTGAATTAATTAGCCCTACGACCTTCTTGGTAATGTTGTCAGGTTGTCTCATGGCAAAAAAGTTAGATGAGCTGGATTCCCATCTGATAGTAAATTATTACTGTCGCTTTGCAGTACGTTGCCAATGCCAGTCAACGCTTGAGATATTATGAGTTTATATTATAGCGAATCGAAGCGAAGTAAGTGAATCTACGTTTCTATAAGGCAATAACTATTCTGATTCTTGTCGAAAAATTTTAAAACAAAGACAGTGTGAACTCTGAAGAAGATTGCCTATTGGCCTACGACACATGAATGACACTGTAACTTGGTGATATTCTCGGTAGGTATTATCAGAATTATAAGAGTTTCGGAAAGCAAAACGATAGGTCTGCGTCCGGCGTCATATCCGGTGATCAAAATAGTTGAACATTTCTGTGGTATATGGCACAAAAGAACCACCGACCCGACCTTCAATGGTTTTCTGGTTATCACCATAAACACCTACTGTGGCACGACAAACAACAACTTAATTCTTGCTCTGGCAGTGCGATAGCGTTTCAATCCTTAGAAGGTTAATTTAATATTACCAAGTTACGCATCCAGTTACAATTCATTCACACAAGATACTCTCGTCTTTTGATATCGGAGTTAATATTAGCATCATTAAATTTAATTAGCACTTTTTACGAATCTGTCAAACATTTTAAAATTAAAGCTAGTTAAGGAGAAATAACCAACCGTAACAAAATAGACCCTGGTCGTGTTTAACGTCAGCAAACATTCCCTCTCTGCATTGACATACTTTCAACGAAAACCGACTCAGCCGTTCTTTCACATGTGACTGGTAAAGTTTTCCATATTATTATATTAAGACATACGAAACTCTGGGCGTCTGAAAAATTTAGGATGAAATTTAAACCTACATTACTCATATACATCAAACATTTCAATAATTACCAATTTTCGTCTCGTTTTCATATAACGTAAAAATACCACCGCAGTCAGTATGTAGTATTTGACATTTATGATCGATTGGACAAATTAGAAGTATAATATAATGTAATGGCGTCGCGTAGGTCACATGACTAGCAAAATTCCAAGGCTGGAGAAACGCTTCTTCGAAAGTAAAATTATATCTGCGTTGGATTTCTTTAGTATCTCTTAAATTGATTTAGAAGTATTTGTTAAAAAAATAATTAAATGTTATAAATACACTTATTTATTAACAAGAAATGAAAGAAATCTTGCGTATTATTTCGTATGTCGTATTGTTTTTCTATTGATATTTTAAAGCCTCGACTGGAGAGTGTCTGTGACCTTGTTTGTTGTTCATTCCTAACTGGAAAACGAATTAACAAATTTTTGCCAAATGGAAATTTTACATCGTTAAATTTTATTGATCATTGTGGTTGGAATTAAAAAAAAATTTTGGAATTTTTGCCAAATGGAAATTTTACATGAAATTTAAGTGACAACTTTAAAGTTATGTGGGATTCTTCATTATTTTTGAAATTGAATATTAGGTTATATAATTAATTATTTTTATATAAATTTCTATTATCTATCTGTTTAGAAATTTAAGTTTTGTGCATCTAATTATGTTGATGAAGCTAAAAATTAAGTAAAAACAACCGAAATAATCAAACAGAGACTACTTAATCATTGGAATGATGTTAATGTTATGTTTTGGCAAGTTCCATTATTCTTATTTTGACTTCTGTTTCAAAATAAGCATCAATATAAAATATTCATTATTTTATTACAAGTATGATTAAAATATTTATAAGTAAAATTTACCTAAAGTTCAAATAAAAATGTTTTCATCAAATCCACCGTTTATTTTACCAGTTAGTCGATCTAAACTTTATACGAGATCTTTTTTTTGAGACGTAGTTTAATATTTATGTATAGTAGAGAGAGGTTCTTGGACGTTGGAGATGAGTGCTTAACGCGCGTTAGATGGGGGCTCCTTAAACTTACACCTGGGTCGTAAGTCCAAGGCACTTATGAAGCTCCTCTCCCTGTAAAGCACTGGACCGCGATTCACCGTGCTGGTGCCGAGCCGCACGGTGAATCGGTGGATTGCTGAGACTTTTTTCGTTTCGTTGTCTCTATGACTAAAGTGATAGATAGATAGAAAGATTCTAATGACTATTTATTTTAACTTCTTACCGACTACGTGCAAAGTTAATTTTATTGGCACAGAGACAAAGCAGGTAACCATCACGAAAAAAATTAACGAATATAGAATAAGTGCATATTATTTTATGCCTTTCATTTTAAAACCGATATAAATAGTAAATAAATTGAGATACTTCACCATTCTCTGATTTGTAATTCACGTCTCTTAAACATAAGTTATGCGAAGGCTATTACAAAATCTAATAACATTCTGTTAATTAATAATTTGTGTCCAAAGCACACTACACTAATATCGGATACGCGATACATGTTGGCTAGGTTTAATAAATTTAGGAAACTAAAATGAATAATATAATTGACACTAACACTCGATGTAAATGACGTTTTTTGTATCACCTCGGATAGAAGTGAATGAACGTAAAATAGGTTAAATCGGTTGTAAATTACTCATATTATTGATAAATACATGCTTATATGTACGAGTGAAACTAAAAAAAAATCGGATTACTAAGCGATTTTTTTATTAATTTAAAAACTACATTATCCCGACGTTT
>DVQP01001267.1:0-16295 GCA_018231745.1 Danaus eresimus | reverse complement strand
TATTTGTGTAATAGGAAATTATTAAAAGTGTCATCTTTAGTCAGTAATAAAAAGTACTAATTATTATTTCTCTCATATTATGAAATATTTGTCAAAACTGTCCGGATAGTTTTTTCTGTTTTTAATCGTCTTGAAATGTTGTTTTCGTTCATAGTAGTTCCTTTTATATACATGTACGGAATACGAGGAAGGAGTAAATCGCTTTATGAAACCCAAAATTACCGGTAAAATGAAACTAGATATATGTGACATAATAAAATATTCTTTGAAGTAAATATTATATGTTGATAGTATTACAACAAAATTTGGTTTCCATTTTAGGATATTATGAAAATCAAGTATTTAATAATGATTTTTACAAATTCAAGTGAATTATAGTCATGTTAGTTTCACTTCCCTAGACACGAGTAAAATACTTTATGAATCTTTGACGTAAAACATTCAATGTGTCCACCCTGGTTCATACTGAAAAAAACGTTCATTTCTTAATAGCCTTACCAGCCTCATATCACTCCAGTAATGTTAACTAGAAAATACTACAAAATATAACAAGTTTCAAGAGTCTAGGCATAAAAAATTCAAGGGTAAAAAACCAATAAATTTGTTAGTTTTCAATCTTCAAATACTTTTGACTTAGATAAATAGCGGGTGAAGTCAGCGAGTTACAGTGAATTGCTGTTACTCTCAGCGTTTATTAAACCACTGACTCACTGCAGGCAAGTTGCAGTACAGTTAATTGTTTTCATCAACAGCCAACTAAAAGTTTTAACCGCCAGCACAAATTGGCTAATTTCTGAATGTAAAAAGAGCAACTTGTATAGACTTATTGAAATTTATGTAGTTTGTTTAAAAAAAATTAAGCTTTCGTTGCTCAATTTAAATAATGTAATATAAAGTTGGTTTCCATTTTAGTATATTCATTATATTAATTAAAACTTAATAGTTATAATTTTATCTGTCTTTGTCTTTTTAATTACATCTTATCATTTTTCATATATAACTTTACTTTGCCATCACATTTTAAATATAAAAAATATAGAATTAAAACAAAATCAACATATTAGGATAAAGAAATTTACAAATTTGACAAGATTGTTTTTAGTTAAGTTTCATACAAATTCTTAATAAGTTACTATTAAATCTGTATCGTTACTGATTGAGATGAATGACTTTAAATCAAACTAATTAATCTTAAAGTTTCTCATATTTTCTTTGCTTCTTCCTCACAAGTTCAAATCCAAAGAAATAATTCACTGAAGTCAAAGATTTTTAGAAAAACTATAATATTCATTAAATGAATGAAATTATAATATAACAGCATAAACCGAAACAATCTTTTTGCTAATCACGAATTATTTTGGAAACTTCATGGTTTCATGAAACCCACCACAATTTATATTCAAACTTTGCAAATGCTTGTAGCGTATTTAAGTTTGGTTGCTGAAGTTATGACATACTTACTAAAAGTATTAAAACCAACTTAACAACCAGTAACTGTGAAAATGGAATACAATTTAACATTCTAATGAAAACAACATCCTGAAGGACAATGCGGAGTAAACTTGAAGCATACATATAAGTCAAGGAATTAAAGTTTAAAACTAAAGTGTTAGATTTGAAATTTATCACGTGCTGTGGTTCGAAACTAACATATGGAATGCGACGTGCCAACTTCTAGAATTTAGGGTAAACTTAAAAATTGTGCTTCTACTAGGAATGTCGTCTGCTCTCAACTTAAGACGCTTTTGGTAAATGAGTTTTACTTATTAATTTTAATATAATAAATGTGTTAATATGATTATGTGTGTTACATATATATGTTTAAATTTACCGTACATTGTAATTTTTTATTTAAAAATAATAGTTGCCGTACAAGAATTTATTGCTAAAGTGTATTTGTTAATAAATCATAAAGGTACATAATACCTAATATCTTCTGTTGTTGTTAATATAGTGGAACCGGGCTTATTAATAATAAAAATACTTGTTTTGTTAGAAACGCTTGAATATTTACAAGTCACAAGTCTCCTTGACAACTTAAAGGAGGTTGTTTATAAACTAGACACGATTTTAATTAAACACAATAAAACCGTTTAAAGCGTCAATCATTTATTGTATTTTTTTAATGTTAAGGGAGCGACTTATCACTTTACTATCTTTTATAATAAAACAATGTTATTAAATTGGGGTAAGATTAACTTGTATCTACGTTTTTTAGTAGTTGAAAAGAATATTGAAATAACAAAAAAACTCATCTTACTTCAGACTAATGGTTCCTACATATCACATTTCAATTAGCAAAATGGACACAAAGTAAGATCTCGAATAAAAGGAATAGTCGGTTAGATTAGAAAAATTTACGCGATTTCAACTAAGATAAAACAAACGTTTGGAAGAACTTCGAGCACTTATCTCGAAACCTGACAAGGGTGCTAGATTTATTCTCCGACCTGGACGTCCAAGTCTGCAATTCAATTTTTGATACTGACTGTACTGATCCTTGTTTATCTTTACAAACTTTTTTAGGAGACAAGACAAGAAAAATAAAAGTGATAGCTTGCCATAACTTCTATATCTTTAAAAATATATTACATAGAGCCTGTAAATGAAGAAAACATCGAGTAAAAACAATCACAAAAAACTAGTCATATGTATTTACAAAGATAATTTACTTTTTATTACTTTGAACATATTATGAAATAGAACGTACTTGAATATGCATATGCTAATCTTATCTTATGGTTTTTATATGACTCAAATAACAAAAGTATTTTCGCAATTATTTCTATTAATTCTTAGAATCAAAACAGATTTAGATCAGAATAAACGTGACCTCCATAAGAAGGACCAATTACTGTTTCATATGTTTATTCAACAAGCACTTCCACGTAGTAGCAATAAGAGCTGACCTTTAATAATTTAAACATTAAATAAGTAGGTCTTATTGTTCATTTTATAGCCGAAGAGATTTTCATAACAAAACAATATAGCTCAAAATTTGTAAGTTAAATGTGAGCACAGAAACACCAATAAGGTTATCCAATATTTTAACCATATTTATTTTATATTATGAAATAAAAATTGTAATTAAAATATTACTTATGTAGAAAACAATCTCATTGTTAAGACTGTTCTTGATTCACCTTTAACAAATTTTGAAATTTATCTATAACATCGCATTAATAAAAAATATATTTTCTTCAAATATATAATATCTTAGAGCATTGTGTTTATTACAAAAGTGTGGAATAGTTACGGTATTTGTTACATATTCGTGACATCAGATTCAAAAACAAACAAATTTATTTCTCATCATTATAATATTAAACGTTACAATAATGTAGCCTGGAAATAAATATTAAGAGAATGATTACCATATTAAATCAGAATATAATGAAATAAAAACAACAATATATCGACAAAATTCAGCAGACTCAAAGCATAAACAATATGTAATCTGTTCCTGGGATCCATTTTAATCCGCAGCAGAGCGGTTTGCAGCGTTTTATGGTATTTTTACGTGTCCACTATTACGTGTTCGGTTTGTTAGTAATCACTAGCCACTGGGTATTTTATGTAAAACTCAATATCATTTGTAATATTACATATAACTTTAATTCCTGTATATTATAAAGAGTTCTCATTATAATTCAAGCAATAATTTCTTTAATATCAAACAATGTATGAGGAACAGGGATAAAGTTGTAGATATCTTGTATTTGAAATTCGTAGAAAGGTTCACTGATGGGTTGCTTTTGAAAGTTATACCGCGAATACGTTAGTCTTAAGATGATCCTGACTTGGTTAAAATTGATGGTACTTACTGAATTAGCATAGCTTGTAAAAGATTTTTACAATCATAAAATAGTCAAGATTATCTAAAGTATGCCTTATGATATCCATAACTAAATTATACGCATATTGCGATTTGTACATTGTTTAAAATTTATAAAAAGCAGAAAGTTTGTATGCTTAGGTTTTTAAAGAATAAATTATTGTCTTTAGCTTTTGTGTCGTGAGAAGTTACTGATATAATTAAAAATAAACAAAATATTGCGTTTGCCTGCAGCGTGACCCATTTTTATTATTATTAACGTTGTTTTTCCTCATTTTCGTGACAATGTATTAAAAACGATTTTGATATAATATCGATGAACCTATAAACCTAAAACCGAATCGATGCGATCGAAATACATAAAGTAAGGATAGGACCAAAAAAAATTTTGAAGTTTTATTTACGTTTGCTGATCATAGAATTTTTGTGCACTAGACTATTTATTAATAGGCATAATAAAATCTACTCCTTCATGCACAACGTAGATGTTACCGTCGTCTTAATTTGGATTGAAAAAGAAAATAACAAAAGATTTTATTTCTAGAGATGAATCTAGCACCAAGACCCCAAATCATGTATTGTAATGCATGACTTAGAATCTATAAAAGACGAACAAACCATTCGACAATTGAGAAATAAATACGGAAGTAAAGTCAAAATAACCGCTTAAGCAGTAGACACGCAAAAGGGCAGTGACAGAAACAAATTATTCACGGATGAGTTTTTTTTACAATTAAGCAATATTTTATCGAAATAAAATGACCGTATTTATCCTGAAATCTTTTAAAAAGCTCCCCCAATTAGTCAACACAGTACAAGCTGCGCATTATCCGACTTTAATGATGCTATAGTAGGGTATTAGCTATGAAGGAATGACTGGTACATTTTTGTGAAAATGTTATTAAAACATCGGCAAAAAATTTGGCAATTCTTGAAATAGTACTTATAGTAGTAATCTTCCTAGCAAAATCATATCAATTAACAAGAATTTACCTTTCCGGAAGCTCTGACATCGGGTCATAAAGCTCTATACAGAATTTAGAAAGGAGCGTTCCGCACTTCTTTAGATCTGATAATTAGAATCTCTAAAACATCCGATAATTTTAGCTGATAAGTATTTTGCCATAAAAAGAGTATATCTTGCTTTTGATAACTAAAATCAACGTTTAAAAGGCTGTATTGCGGCAAATGAACAACACTTTCAATAAGCAATATATATCTTTAATGCTTTGATATTAATGAATTAAAATCAAACGCCATTTTAGCAATACATGTTCTGTACAATAAAATATTTTGTTTTTCTTTGTCACATTATTTACGGTAAGACTAAGTAGATAGGATAAGGTATACGAGCTAAGAATATAGAAAAGCCTTCTACTCTCCAGTGGACTGCATAGTGAAAATTTATTTCAAATTAACGTCACAAAAGCATTTTTCCGACCGTCCATTGGAATATAAGCCGGGAGAATTATGCCATGAAATTCCACTTCGAAGTTTATGTACTCATAAATATAAGTGCTTATCATATTTTATCGATCGCGTAAACATAACATGAAAATATTCATGGCAGTTTTGTATGTTTTAATTAGTTTAAATTGTGACATTCTTCTATTAGCTGTTATATTTCATACAAGATATAAGCTAACTATATTTCATAATGCAGTCAAGAAATACTAAGATAAATACTTGATATTGATTGAAAGTAGAATATATTGGTAATTTTTTTATGAAATTATTGAATGGCTATGAAAAAAGCAAATAGTCATACAAATTTATGTCCTGGTGGTCTTCTCCGATAACTTCTTCCTTGCAGTGAAAGATGTTGTGAAATCAAAGAATTATGTATAAAAAAAACATTTAGATATCTATGTTGATGAATATTAAAAGGGATTTCTTATTTCAAACTTTTGTAGCTCAACGAGCTACAATTTAATCAGAGATCACTTACTTTATCTCTGGTACGTTTGAAAAATGATTTCTCTTTTATGAGATGCCTGAAGTATTCAAATGAAAATTAACAGACTGACTATGGAACTATTGTTCATATTTGTTATTATTTATTGACAATTAAGTAAAATAAATTCACTGTCTACTCAAAATCGTTAAGGTATTCTTAATACTACCTGTTCCAAATTCTTATTGTTTATTTTTATGACACAAATTATATTAATCTCCTTTTTTGTAAATATATGATTACAATTTTTACTTTTTCAATGTTTTAAAATATTTATGATGTTAAGGGCTAGTTAATTTGCAAAAGTCTGATTTTTAAGAATTGGGTAGACATAATTCGATTTCCAGTTACATATTATCATATTAATTTTTTACTTATTGGTAAATTTATAACGATTTAAATTATGGTGAACTTGATAGTTCTAAGCTTAATGCTATTTATATTCGAATATTAATGTAAACGTCCCAATACTTGACAATTCCTTTTAAAATTTACTATTAGAACCATAACATTTTTTATGTAATGTTTTATTTCTCTTGTCGAAAATCTTATTCAGGAAAATAGCTATCTTTGTTGGATATTGTAGCTTTCCCTCACCTGAATTTTTAATTATTACACATTATAAATAGGATGTAAATGCTGAATGGGGATTCAGTTACTAGCTGTGAATTAAATATATAAAGTTTATATATTTCTTGCTGAAAAACTATTTTAAAAAACATATCTATAGGCAAAACAAGTAAGCTATTTTTTCTTCTCTTATAAAATGAATAATGTCGTCATGGAAAAATTATTCAACCAAAACATACTGTAAGCCGTCGTGGGACGATTGGCATATGTGAATCATCGAAAAATTTTGTACAACATAAATTTTATTTTCATTTATGAAAGCAAAATAATCTTTATCATATTCAACCATACTGAGATCATAGTATCAAGGATAGTTTTTACACCTATATTTAAAACGAAAATTAATAGCAGTCACCATGATAGATGTTTAAACCTAACAACGAAAAACATGTTGTGTATTGTTAAAAATATTTCAAGGAATATTTTTTATTATGTCGAAATATTAATTATTAAATATTAATAAACAAATAAATTATTATTAAAGTATTCAAACAATCAAAGTATCTACATAGATTCGGTATGTTGAAGAGATGTTGAAAATACTGTTATAAAATAAATTAGCATTTGCCGTAATGATTATTAATTATTTCCTTAACATTATGACGAGGGACGTTTTCAAAAAGGTATAATAACTTTTATGCTCAAAATTAGGGGCCACATTATATAATGTTACAACTACCCCCAGATGTGTTATTAATTTACATAGAAGGCGCGTCATAACTGTGAAACTACATGAATTGGCACATACTCTATACATATCTACACAAATTATAAATTGAACAATAAAATGTAAGATGAAAAAGTGCTTTGGGCACTACAATTATTTTAAGGATTTTGTCCAAAGAAATCTTTAAGGCCTTATTCTTTTTTAGTATTCTAATTGTTATGACGGTGAAGAAGTAATAATTGTCACATAATCATATTTAAATTTTTATGTTTTTTCAACAGAAGCTGTTGTAAAGATTTCATTGTCCGAAGTATAGTTAGATCAATGGAACATAAAAAGTTATTATTTTTTAAGTCTAATATTAGGTCTCTCTATTTAAGACCCTTAGTTTAGTACCTTTTAAACCTTATCATTGATAATTACACTGAATGTGTTTAATTGTGTTAATAAACATTTAAGTTGCAACAAATTTTATCAAAATTTTAAAGTACTCTTAAAATTTTCCAATTTCAGTGGTGATTAGGGTTTCTTTTTTTTGTAATATTAGATAGTATTTTTTAGTATCATGTAACAAATTAATTCCTAGTTTTTATAATATTAAAGTAAAAATGGTTGTTGTCTCTTTTATGTTTATATCTCTGAGAAAATTTAAAGTAAGGTTAACTTGATGAAGTTATAGAGTTTAAGAATTTTTAACAATTTGATTAACTTTGACTAGATGCCAAAATAAGTTTATTAAAAAAACGTCAGAAGAATTTGATGCTTTATTACCAATCCGAAAATGAACTTGGTTATATAAAATTATGAATGGCTTGATTAATTCTTTAAATATTAAATATTAGCAATAGAAAAGATAAGTCTTTATATATAAATCAATATTCAGTTTCAAAGTTCTTATAATTATATCTAAGACTTCCGTGCATAATCATTTAAATATAACGAATGTTTTTCGATGTTCTACGAGTTATTTATTATTTTAAGCTACATACTCATGACGTTTCTGTTTCTTTGCATCCAACGTAATCACGGGCAGAAAGTTTCAAAGTTCTTCTTCAACAACAATAGAGTCATGAACCATGAAGAACCTTTTAGTAAATTCTTGGAGAATTATTTTAACTCTCAACAGAGATAGACAGGTACTCATTAGGGTATTTACATTCAAAGTAAATTTCTCCTCATGAGAAACGTCAAAATATAATAAGAAATAACAAGAAAATTTGTGCCAATTTGAAATAAGAATGATTCTAAAGAACTTATCATCATTATTTTGCACAAACACTATCAAGAGTATCAATATATTTGTCTAAAATTCATGTTATGCATCTGTTTCCCCTGTTTTCCCATGGTTACATTGCAAATGATAAATACGATCGGCAGATTTCTGGTTAGAGTTAAAGAGAATGACAGATAAAAATTTCAATACACAATCTACAAAGAAAAGAAAATCTGAAAAGATAATAATATTTTGTTGCTTTATAAAAATTTAATATTATTGTTAAAAAGGAAAAAGTAACAAGAAATTAATTTATATTTATATTGACTTTTACAATATTTATATATTTTTTTAATAAAGAATTAATAAAAAATATGTCATGTGGTATTCCGTAAACATAAAGCAGAAAATATATAGAGAGCTTTACATTTTGTAGCACAATGTTATCATAAATTATATTGCAATAGTTTGTTCCATATACCACACTATATGTTTATTATACAAGCCACTGTTAGAGAAAACTGTCAGTCAATATTATACTATCAAAGTTGATCGTTACTTGTGCTTGTTGTACTCTATATGTTTTGTTGCAATGTTTTTACCTATTTAGTTGCGGCTGTGACACGTGCCATGAAAACCCAGACGTTTGAAGTTGCAAAGCTTTGTACAAAGCTCACAGAATGATTCAATTTCCATGTTAATCCGTAAAGTCCTTTATAAACTAAGTAGGTTGCTTTATTTGAATTTAACTTTATGATATGGGAAAAATTCTATTTTATATTTCAAACAAAAACACAAGGGCTACTTTAATTTTTCAACATAATTCTAAGTATATTCGCATTTATTTCTTGTCTTATTCTTTATTTTTAGGATGTTTATTTCGAAATATTCACCCGAAAATAAAATTCTAAAGAAATTTATAACAGACGAAGAAGTAGTAGAAGTTTTAAAAAGTTTAGTAAAAGTGTCTTTAGAGACGGAAATAAAGAAAGCAGCGGAGAATAAATTATTTACAAGAATACATGAAAATATAAAGTTATTCATTAATACTTTCGTATGATAAAAAGAAACTTGGCTTATACAGAAGTCATCAAGTGTTCTTAAACTGCTAGTTTATATTTGTTTAAGAATTGGAGTAGCGACGCTGCGTCTGAAGGGGTCTTAATGCGGAATATATTAAAACAAGCTGGTATACATAGTATGTATAATAGAAAGCCATGCTTTTCGCTAACATTTTTATTTGCTAACACTTCCAACACCATGGGTTCAGCCAATGAACTACCAGAAAAGACTTTCTACCACTAATGTTTATTATGAGTGGTATGGGTCGACCAACCAAAAGATTTCAATAATGAATGTAAGTTCTTTTTGTATAGCTTAGTTAAATATAAAGAGTATGTGAGAAAACAATTAAGATTACCTATTTTAGTGATGTCTTCTATGTTCTATATAATACGAGTATTTGAAGATAACAAAGAAAAATTATGTTGGATAAGTTTACAAAATCTCTTAACTTTTACTGCATAGTTATAGACTTTTTGTTAAGTAAATAAATTCATTCCGTGTAAAATATTTTTAATACAACAACTAATTAACAACAAAAAAGCAACAAGTCCGAGAAAAACTTAGCTGAGTTAGTTTAAAGACGATCGCAATCAAACAATAGGATTCTTTAAATTGATTGATCTTTGATTACTTAGAGGGGTTGTATAACAAAGGCACCTGATTGAAGTACCTGAAATATTTACTCATAATTCCTTTTTGGAAGTTTTCTGTCTAATAAAAGTACACTTAGTAAATAGAAAATATTTAAATAATTACTTGGCGAAGACATTAGGTAACCCTAACAAGTCCTTACTTTATTACCGCTTGCATATTTTTATGGCCGCGTATTGAATAAAAACATAATAAGTACACATGGATACATAGATTTCTGAACAATTTAGGATTCATACAAAAGATAAATTTAAGACATTAAGGATATTGAAAAACAAACTGTATGAAAATTATTAGAAATCATTCCTCACCTTATGTATTAAATGCTTAAAATGCAGCATCACTTTATTCAATTCATAAAATCCTCATAACTGAAAGTATCAAATAGACTATTATATATTGATCAAAATACTTGGTGTCAAAGTTTATTAGCACGTCTTGGTAAGTCTAAAACTAAATACATAAGTAAAAAATTTTTATATAAAATAATAACTATAATAATAACGTTCTATTTTTATTTTATGGCACATAAAAAGGTACAGAGCATCTCAAACCCAGGATTCCTTTTACGGTATTGTTTGCGGGCATTAAAAATAATTAATCCAAACGCTGGTGTGTGAAAATAAAAATGACGTCTCAAAGTTAATCGTACTTTATCTACCAAATCGAAAGTGCATATAAAATTTCAGTTTAATCAAGTAAATATCATTTTTAAAATGAGGTTAAAGCTTTATAGGTGCGCTACATTTATTTTAAACTGAAGTGACTTTTTTTTTGTAAGCTATTTCCTTCATTACTTATTTTGTCGAAATATTTTAAAAGCAACCATTCCGCCATATTGATTATTTTTCGAGATTGAATTTAGTATGATGACATAAATTTAATCAGGTATTGTCATCCGAAATGAAAGGTATACAAAATATCAGGTCAATCGTTTGAAAATATCTCTTCGAAAATAAACTACCAAGAACAAGTATATGTATTGGTATATTGACTGAATTTAAATAAGAACTTCTAAAAATGTTTTAATTTCCTCGATTATAAAGTGTGGAATTTATTGTCCCAATTTAATTTCCGTTTAGTTTTTATTGCTCGCTGCTATAACCTGTTTTTATTTATTATTGTGATACGAATGTTTACACTTTACACTAAATCATTACATGACATATATAATATGTATTTGCATGATTAGAATTGTAGATGTTAAAATAAAAGTTATGACATTATTATTTCTAAGACAAGGCTATGATTTGAAATGTAACTATTTTTATAAAATACTCCTTCAACCCACTTCTCCCTTTTTTCTTTAAAAATATTTACTCTACTTAGAGGATTTTTGAAGTTACGTATCGGTGTTCACTTTAGTGAGAACAATTTTTTTTTTTTATTACCTTTCATACATATCTATATCCTGCCAGTGGTGATGTCTCTTTGACTTACATCATTAGTGACGTCAGTCACACGCATCGAGACTTTCGACTTAATTATTTTTAAGAATTAATAATTAAGACTTTAATAATTACTCAAATTTTACTTAAGTTGGAATTAATGTTTCTAAAAATATTGATGACGTCTTTACTTGGTTATGACACAAAATAAAATCAAAGTAAATAAATAGACACGAACCAAAACGTCTAGCAAATATGTTTTTTAATAAGTTTTCTTAAAATTTTTTACATACTAACAATTACGTAAGGCCATGTTTTCGATAAAATAAATGAATAATAATTTATCGATTTTATTATTTCGACTAAAATTTATTTGCAAATATAACTTCAATTGTATCTGTCATTGAAATTTAGAATTATATTTTCATTTTGGATATAAAATGACATTATACATGTTTTTGTTTCTTTAACAAAAGTATAGCCTATAAAATAAAAAGAAAAATTAAAAATGAACAGTCATAAATGCCCGAATTAAAGCATTTCCATATAATTGTTTTAGTTAAATAGTCCAACCTTTCCTTAACTGTAATTTCATTAGTCGAGTTCATAAATCCTTCCGAAATAATAAGAGGTCAATATGTACAGAAGACTCTATACATCTTACAAGTAAGAGGGTTTACGGCTAAGATTTATGGGGACGTACTAATTGTTTTAATTTGCTTGCTTAAACGAGTAAAGGTATTGTTTAAAGACTTTAGTTCTTGAATAATTATAAAATATATTCAATATCAAAATTTTTATAATGAGTTTTTCTTACTTGTTAAAATGTTATGTTCAGTTACGTTAGGTTCATATAATTTTTATTCGTTAGTTATTCAAAACGCATTCGCCAGGTGGGTCTGACTTTTGGATATTTATTATTATTGCTGATTAAAAATAAACAAAACTTTAGACTTTACATATCCTTATAGGTACATATACATACGTACATATCTGGCTATTATTTTGATAATTTAAAACATGAAATGTAAATAAGAATAATATGTTTAATCATTAAAATATGAACTAAAGTAAAAATATTTACTTATTGGTACATAATTAAAGTTTGTTAAAAATAAGAAAGAAAAATAATTTTTTGCTCTTAAATGAAGCATAAATGTTTTGATTGGTATTCCAAATTATTTTACTTTTATGAACTTTTAATTTATACAAAGTATTTTTATTGTATTTGTGCTCGTTACATCTTTGCCTCTATAATGGGTATACTTATTTAATTAAACGTCAGTTCTTAATAATTTAAAATCCAATATTTATAATGGAATTAGTACATTAATACATAGTTGTACTGGTACATAACTCGTTGACTTTGACTAATTTTTTAAAAGGTTTTCAAGCATATTTTTTTGTGTTGTTGTTGTCCTTAAATACAGCCTGAAAATTTAGACACAGAATAACGTCTTTAAAAAAGATGATCTAGTCAATATAATAGATATATATAAAAATATGCTGGTATTATTGTTTAGATTTCGCATAATTTTTTACGACAATCGTATGTGAAATTTCAATTTATTCAAACACAAGGGTTTATTAAGTATATAAACAGATTTTCGTGATGATTGATATGATTACTTTACACCTGTTTTCTTATTTGTTCATTCGTTTAATTTGATGTGCTGGTATGAAATTCAATTTCTTTTTATTTTCTTTTTATTGTAATAATATTCTGTCACGTTAAATAACTAATAGAAATAAATCAATAGTCTTCGAGGAAAATCAAATATAATAAGTTATTTATAAAATGTTAACGATCAAAAGAAAATAACAAATAACATTAAAAGTCTGTAACAAACTGTTAAATCGAAAGCTGAAAATTAAAGACTACTTTTCACAAACTTAAAATGTGTGATTTTTAGGTATTAGAATCTTGTGAATTTTTTTTTAAATACGATGGTCATATTATGTAATCATGACTAATAACATATTGAGAATTTTGTTTGTTTTAGTAGTATCATTATTAAAGTTGAGAAAATGTTTATTTGATAATTCAACAATCCAATTATAAAAGCTTCTACATATATTTACTTAACTTTTATTTAAAATCTATATGTTTATTTTATTGGGTACAAAAAAAGTAAATAGGACTAACCTTAGAGGTAAATTTGGAGCAAGAGGAAGGAATACGCTCAAAATATATGTGACCTTATAAATTTCTTGCCATCATAGTATAAAACAACTTATGTAAATATTCATGAAAGACAAGAAAATTGAACGTTTGTATTTGTTGGTCGGATAAAAATACTTTGAGTATCCCTAATGGAGGTATGTTACCAGTGCGCACCACATGAAATTCTCTATTCTCTTTCATAACCAAATTAGACATAATCCAGAGCTGATTTTCACTCTGACAAATCATTTAATCTGTGATATTTAATGCATAGTTCCGTTATCATGGGTGATATTCCTCCACAAAGTATTAGAAGATATAGTAAAATCTTCGCTAAATTATTATAATTAGAATTCTTATATTAAAACAAACCTTTCGTGTCACGATGACAGTAAGTAAGGGTATAATTTTTGTCATATCCAAAGTTGTAGTAATTTCTATTTAATTAATAAATCTTATGAGGAGTCTGGCATTAAAAGAAAGGAGTTAATAATTAAAATTATTATGTAAAAGGTCCTCTAATTGATCGGTCATAGACTGTTTGTACAGACATTATAATTTTCCGAATAAATTAAATAATCAAATTTTATTCCAATATTTGCGTTTGTTTCATTTTAATATTTTATTGCACATTAGAGTACTTCAAATATCACAGAGTTTATAAAATATAACTCTTAGTCCTATATTCTCATTGCAGATGTTGTATTTTATCTTTAAGAAATAATGTTTACTCCTTAAATAAAAATTAAAATATCTATAGACAATATTTATTTCAATAAAAGTTCTATTAGGCCTACATCAATTTACACAAATATTTCAATTATTAAGTTTTGAATTAACTTAAAAGCCTCTACCGCAAGATTTATCAATCAAATTATAAATTTTCCGAGTTTATTTTAAAATTTCATAATTAAATAGACTTGTGCTTAAATGCACACAATAACTGACAACATAAAACAAACAAAAATAATCAAAAACAAACAATCAGTTTTGCTTATTATGTTTTTCTAAAATGTGTTTTATTATACACTCATAATTCCTCTTATTTCTCTAAGCATGTATATATGATTTAAAAAGGCTTAACTACACAATTTTCCACTAAAGCTAAGTACTTAATCCATATTTAAGCCGTACCTTACTTACATTATTTACATTTTTTATCGACTTCGAATATTTAGAGAGCATTTGTTTGTGTTTTACAAAATAGTTTCTTAAGATTTTAATCGCTTTATACCCATTTGACTATAATTTCTGTTACTGTTAGCATGTAAGTTAATGATAAAATCTATTAGAGTATTTTCAATAAAGTACCCATACATTTAATTTGTTTTATAATTTATTATATCATAGTCTTTTTGTTATTGATAACAAAGACTTCTATAGATTTCAGAACTTTTCTTATATCCCCCATTATGACTTTAAAAAGGAAGGTTATATATACAATATGAAATAAATGATTTTTTTTTAGCATTTATTTTTAAATTTTGCATTAACATTTCTTTAAGTATGGGACATATAATCAATAAACGAGTGATTTATGAACAAAATTATGCAAAGAATTTATTTAATTCTGTAAAGATTTTTTTCTTTTGTAATTTTTGTAAGATTTTTTTAGAAGCTTACATAAAATTTTTCAAATGAGTTTCTGTAATCTAGATCAATATCACTGGAAGTCCCAATATGCAATTTCCCTGAATTTTCTTGTTAACCTCGATATAAAGTCGTTTTGTTATGTACGTGATCGAGGAATCTCATGGGAAAAATAAAGTATTTTAGATTTGAAAGTAAGATTTACAAACAAATCTATGTTGATATTACATATTTTTAGGTATATTCGTATGTATATAGATTTAACTTAAATACATCCGATAATTAAGTGATAATGTTACTATTTTGTAGATATATAAGGTTGGTGCACTCTCATTAAAAGAAGAAGATTGGAATCAATCGAGAAATCTTATTGTCCTATTTTTGGGAAAATCATTTAAAGATCTAGTTGAGCCTTATTATAAGTCCAAACTTCAATGGTAATTAATGTCCTCTTGTTATTCTTATCATAGTGCCGAATATGACCATTTGTTGCTGCTTGCCTAAAAATTGTATCAATTTCTAAATAATCGAGATATCATTAGAACTATTCTGATAATGGGATAGGCTAAATCTGACTGAATATAAATAAATGAAGATACTTTGTCTTAGAACGTTCATCACTAAATAGGAAAGATTTCGAGAGGACGGCTGGGACAGAAAACTCTCATCGCTCTCTCCAACACATCAGATATTCTAGACGCTGCAGATTGATGTAGAGTGGCACTGTCTCGGTAATAACTCCTTTGACTAGACCAAACGACCACCAGCTTTCCATGACAGAGAGAAGGCCGAATGTCTAGTAGACAGTCTAGAAAGCCAATGCTCTCCAAGTCTGCAACCATTTGACCCGGGTCACGTAGATAAAGTCGATGAGTACTTAGCTCAAAGACTAGCGCAACCAGGAGTAGTCGCTACGATAAAAGAATCGTCACTTCTGAAAATGACGGACATAATCCGCGCTTTTATCGCCAAAAAGTATCAGGGCCTGACCGCATCACAAATAAGGCCCTAAAAATGTTTTCGGCGTGAATAGTATACCTATTGGTACCCATCTTTAACATTCTACTGAAAGGAAGTACGTTCCCCCACTAATGAAGCGATATCCCGGTTTCAAAAGAACACACACACACACACACAC
>DVQP01001266.1:0-16298 GCA_018231745.1 Danaus eresimus | reverse complement strand
TTATATATATATATATATGTGTGTGTGTAAATTATGTATGCTTTCAAAAAACTACATATACTAATATTACAATAAAATAAAAAACATTACAATATATCAACCAATATAAGAAGAACTCAAAATGTATAATATATTTATTATGTTTATCTCATACTAGTCGCGTGTAAAACCGCAGAGAGTAACTATTATAACATAACATAACCTTTGATGAATGGAGGTGATGTCAGCAATTTTATTTAAAACTACAAGTAATTCTAACAACCGGATAATGTGAACTTAAAACATTGATACAACAAACAATTAATATTCATATTTTTGTTCTCACGATTCAATAATGAATCATTGAGATATATCCGTGTGAGGTGAATTAAATGTTTTGTTCTAATGTATTTAGGTCCTTCTGTGATTGATTGTAACAAGCATTAGATGTAAGATTACAGTGGTCTCGCGTAAAACGGGAGCCGCCCTAGGACCGAGCTTATAACTTTAGTTTTGACCTCAATACGATAGGTACATCTTAATCTTCATCCTAAATATACGTAAAAGAATTTTATATCTGGCAATGGAATAGATAATTAATGGTTTTCGTCAAAGATATATTTTATTCACATATTCTCAACATATTTAAAAAGTTACATGATGCTTTTTACAATAATTGTTTTAAGACAACATGAAATTAAACATGAATTTCATATAAGAAAAGAGAATTTATGTAAACCAGTTAATTAAAGAAACAAGGTGCAGATCAAAGTCTACACAAAGCGTCCATTCAGAGCTAGCTCATTAAAAGGTAATTAGCCTAAGAATTCGTATCAAGATTCATAGCACATGCCTCCGCGGGATCGCAGCTTAAACGCACTTAAGTAAAGTATCAATAACTGTCATCAAAGAGAATCATTATAGCGTCTCTTTTACTCGAAACGTAATTACAGCGTTACGTACGTCCCTCTCAAACTCATTTATACACAGCACAGCACGTAAGACAACGGACATACCGTTCCTTTCTTCCAAAACGTAAAACGTAAATCATATCTATCCATCCCGCTCGCACCGTATTTAAGTGCCATCAAATGATTTAAAAACCTACCAAATGCCGGCTACTTTTCTTGGATGACAAGACGAAAGCTTAAAAAAAATTGAAATTGCTTGTGCCCAACACGCGGCTCGTTAAGGCTTCGAATTTGGACAAAAGGAGAACGCGCGAAAGAGAGGCTCTACCCCATAGTCGTTGGTCCGATGCGCTCGCGCACGGAAGTATCGGGGCTTCGGATACTAATACAGTTCTAATAAAAAGCTTACGCATATAGCGTTATCATTATAATAAAATAGTTTTTGTAGTGTGAGGTTGTACGGGTGTTTGGTTATGTGCCGCACGTGCGGTTATTGTTTTTTTATGACTATAATATGACATGGATTTAGTGATTTTATGAATAGGGTGGTTAGTTGTTATTGAGACATCATTGGATCCTCTTCATTTATACTGTGTGGTCGTGTTTCCATTCAATATTATTGTAATATGGTGTTTAATTGAATTTGTGTTGTGTTTATATACTGACGCTTAATCGGCAAAATGTTTTTAAGGTGAGAAATATTTATTATATCATTATTAAAAATCATACATTTTCTTATTTAATCTCAATAATTTTTAATAATTATCGCAATTTTTTAAACGAATCTATATATAGGTACATAATTTTAAAATTAACTTTCTCTAAAAGTATTTTAATTAACACATTTAAAATTGTAACTTTTATATATTAAATCAAAATTCTGTTCACATAAGTATTTTGAGAATACTAATAAGAATTTTATTTACAACGGATAAATTTTTCAACAAACTAATAAAAAAAATTAATACCTAACATTTCTCTAATTTGTAGACAGTACAATAATAAAGTACAAAAATTTACTTATTTCATATAAAAATAAAAATCAAGTGATCATATAACTTATTGAAAAATATTTTTTACCAAATATATTTAAATTTAATACGTTAAAGTAACTTTGAGAATACTATATATATTGAGGTTTTACAGAATCTTAAACGGATGAAGACAGATGCTACTGAAGTGTCAAACGTACTAATAAGAAAACAAACAATATTATTCCACAGCATTTTCGCCTTATATAATATAAAAATAGATACTAAATTCACTTGCGATCATAATTTGCTTGTCAAGTTAATTTATATTTAACCTTATATATAAATAAACACGAGTGCGTATTAACTGTTACGTAGTTTATTTAATTTAGTTTTTACATTTTTTTATATTAAGAAATTTCAATGCTCCGTTATTACGAACTTATTATTATAAGCTATATTCACTTTTGACAATATGGTTACATTGATTTAAAACATGAAACTGTACTTTGATATCATTCAGCTAGAATACTTATAAACTATGTAGAATTATAATAAGTTTTGCGAATCTAGTAAAATTATCGAGAAAATTGCGGTTCCTTTGAAAATGTAATATTCGTCGCATAATACAAAAACAAAACAAATACGACCGACTATATAAATATATAGATACAGAGCAATTCAGTACAACAGTAACAAAACAAAAGATAATCTCGTTTTGAGCGTTCGATAGAAAATCGATCGGACGATAAAATACTCTAGTCGTCATTATGTCAAATCTCACCGGCTTTTGACAGAATTATCGTATGTAATCAAGTAATCACGTCAATTGAGCTAAGACCGATGCTCTATCTGGAATACCTCTGGTTAGAATGATAGATACAATTATTCGAAAATAACAAGACGTGCTTTGTTCACCGATATCATTTTTATTATAATGCACAAGCGAATTATTGATATTCCATCTTCTTATGCCTGTTCTTCGTATAAATCATGATAGTTTCCGTAATTATCCAAAATAACTTTTAATCGTCATGTTTATTTTTAATATTTCTTCAAGCTATTTCATTGGATACTAAAAAGAGTTTTTAGAGGATAAAGAAACCAAAAATTTTATAACATTTTTAATACGGAATCGTAAAAAATTCAAAAATTATAGAAAAATCTATCTAGGTTATATATGTATATCCGTAAATATGATTCAAAATTCAAAAGATAAAGACCAATTGGTTACGAACTGTCATTTTGTAATAATTTTAGTTTTTTTTTATATATTTCATTGTGAGTGGAAAAACTCTATCATCTATTTAAAGTGGACATCATTGGTTAGACGGTTTAATTTACTTCATTCTAAAGAGGCTCTATTTCCCTAACAAAAGAGGCAACTCCTTTTATTGCGAAATACAATCTCACCTAGATGAAATGCATTAAATGAAATAATAATTTTTTTTAAAGCAAAATATATAAAAGTATATTTCGAAGTATGTTTGAAAATAACGAGTAAATAGATGACACGTAAATATTAGTAATGGAAATTTCGAATAGACTATACGAAAGCTTTTTGTTACTAATGAAAACAAAATACATACATTTTAACATTGGAGTACACTTAGGAGAACGGAAAAAATAAAATATTTTGAAAACAAATAAGTACTCAAATTGTTATTAAATTATTTTTTTTATTTATAATATACATATTTAAAATTAAATTCATTATAACTCAGAAAATTATATGTTTACACTTAAACTATAAAAGACGGATATAATTAAATTATTTTCACAAATCTAAAACAAAATGATCAGATATGTCTATTAGGATCAAAATTTAACAAATACATCATAGATAATATAAACATAAAAAAATAATTGTATACTTGTGAATAGTCGTTAGAAACATCTAATTATTTTTGAATATACTTATATTTAGAGATTTGATTTTATTTATTTCGTAATGAATTACTTTAAAGGAATCCATAATTAAGGATTATATGTTATTATAGTGTTAGTGTGACATACGCTATTGATTTTTTTATTTAAAACTTTGATTATATCAAATTTAAGTTGCCATTATTGTAATATACATAAGTGTTACATTTTTTGAATAAATACTTTTACTAAAGTAAGTAGATTCGTGTACTCTTGCTTGTAACTCGAAATAAAACATCCTAAATCCAATAAAGATATATAACATTGAGGTTATACATATAAAATAATATTTTTCTACTTGTAACACTAAATAAAAATCTGCATTTCAATTGATAGCGGATGGATCATTGCAAAATATTAGTATAGATCAGAAACATAAACATTAAATTCGAGAGTCTCCGTGTGGTTTTGTGAGCGAATTAATCACGCAAAGAGTATTAAGAATAATACTTATTTTTTATGCTTTTAGGTTTATAGAATAGTTTCAAATCCCCCCAAAAAATAGTAATATGTAGTAATATTTAATATCAGCATTACAAATCTTTTCTCTCTCTCTCCCTCTATCTCTTCTAAAATAAATGTTAAAGTTATGATACCATCGTTAGTTTCGAAATTTTCAATATTATGGCGACGCAATTTTTTTTAAGTTACTAAATTATTTTCAAATGAACCTTACATCCAAAATTATTACCACAAATGTAAATATTTTGAATTTATCTCTTTTGTTAAAAAAGGGCTGAAGAAATATTTTTTCTAACAGAAATACCAGATAAGAATGGAATACTGACCACAGATTTTTGTAATAATTATTTTCAGTAAAAAAATACCGTTCTCAAGTAAAACAAAACGATAGTAACTCAAATAATGTGAGATTCTAAACAAACAATCATTCAATACAATCAAATTAATAAATCGACGGGGCACCAATCATTATCGGGACCAAAAAAATCACAAAATCGTGGCCACAACCAGGTGGGATCAAAGACGCCGCTAGCCTCGGTCCACGCTACTTCCTCTACCGTTGGATCTGACGAACGTTTGGCCCTCGTGATTAATAAGCATTTAACAGGAGAATTTCGGTTTGGAAGTAAATAGTATTACATATAAATAGTTCTTTAATTGACTTTACTAACTTTTGAATTAACTATAACAAGCAGTTTCAGCATTTATGACTTTTTATTCAATTAAACCGATTTTTTATAAGTTATGTCACCAAAAACTCTTATTTTTAATTAAATTCGGATGTAAACAGTATTTCAATTGTGACATTATTTTAAATTGTCTAATATCTATTTGATTTGTTAATTTTGGAAAACACAATAAAGAACACCCTAAAAAAAAACAATTCATGGTAAAGGGAAATTTCAAATAATCTTTATATTTTTAAACGGCGTAATTAACGTTATTGAACATCGTCATCTCGGACACGTACAGTTCTCACGTACGCGATAATATCTAACAGATATGAATGAAGAATTATTCCACACTTATTAAGTATTCCCGCGAACGATATAGGAAAAGAAATTGTTTGCATTTGAAATGAACTCGTAGAATTTGCATTACAATAACATATTGGAAGGAGCAATAAATCCAGACATCTTTCCGTTGCGGCGCTATAACAAATATTGTAATGTATTAACCGACAGACACCTGTCCGGGATATTGTATCCGCGCATTGTTTCAATCCTGGAATCCTTTCCCTTTGAATTATCTAACTTATAATTTCTCCAAGAGATCAGAATTAGCACTTATCACAACTCGCGAAGAGACATACGCAATGGGTTCTAATAGCGAAGAATAATATAACTTATTTAGAAAATAATTCGCACAAATTAATTATTTAATAAATTGATATAAAATTAAACAAAATAACAAAAATCAAGTATTAGGTATAAGATGGCGCGATTATAATTATTTTTATATAAACACATTTAATGTTCGTTATGTTTAACATTGGGAATTATTGGCTAGATTCGAGCCAACCAAATCTACGAAAGGCGCGAGCAAGATGCGTCGTGATCTCATCAACGCTGAGATCTCCAACCTCCGCGATCTGCTACCCCTACCACCTTCCACAAGACAAAGACTGTCACAGCTACAACTAATGGCGCTGGTCTGCGTGTATGTAAGAAAAATGAATTACTTCCAACAAGGTAACTATAAAAGTAATAATTGTACAAACAAATTAATCAATGTGATACAATTGCACTGAAAAATATAAAATGTAGGTCTTAATTAATAATTTACAACACGAAAGACTTTTTCAGGAATTTTTCATAATTACCTTTAACATTATAAGAATTTAAATAAATGTATGTTGAATTAATACTATTAAATAAATAATTAAAAATAAGTAAATAATTTTCTTAAATTTAATTATTATCAATGTTTTAAAATTATGAAAATGATGGCTAAAGCGCAATTATAAGTATAATGTATAATAACAATCGTAATATATGAACGTAGATGTTATCAGTCATAAGCGAAGCACGATGTTGCCATTGTGATTGCACACATTAGCATTAATTAAAATCCTTTATTGTGATCGGTTACATTTCATTTGCTATACTAATTCGCTTCTTCCCATGCTCCAGATTTGTCTAAGCTCATCACGTATGCCGTTATCCAAAATCTCGACCATGTTTTGAAAACGTCCCCAAACTTTTTGTTTCACCTTCAGTCACGAAAACTCGTATTAAGACGTTTTAAATGCATTTAGTTCGCTATCTTATCTCTAGTTGCTATTACTTCACCCATAACTCGGTCTTTCTTTCTGTTTTAGTGTTCAAGAGTCACGACTTTAGTTATCAGTACCAAGAGCAACCTACTCCTACACCAAATATCGGATTTTCAAAGGTAATTTTTGTTTTTCAAGTTTACGACCGTTCACCATGAAACTATAAAACATTTGTTACATTTGCAATGTCTTTCAGGCAATGAACGGTTTTATGATGATGATGACACAGAATGGAAAACTGTTGTATATATCAGAGAACGCTGCGGAATATTTAGGACATTCTATGGTCAGTAATTGATTAACAAATAGCTATAATTAAATATTTACCGACTATTAATAAAGTTAATTACGTATTTTAGGAAGATCTTTTAATTCATGGCGATAGCGTTTACGATATCATTGACAGACAAGATCACCAGATGGTTCAACTTGAATTGAACAGAACTAGCAACAGTGAGACTGAAAATGTACCAAAGAATAGACATTTCTTCTGCAGAATGAACGTCTCAAGGAATGCAAGACGCCAAATGAGATTTGGTGACCAAAAAGTAAGTTATAGTTCTTCATGTTATTATTAATGATCGAAATCTAACGCTTACATTGCCAATAAACATATTTGAAAAGATATAAAACAAAATATGTATAATTTTTATTTAGCCTTTTTTATAACTCACTGAAAATTCTATTTCTTCAGGTAGTTTTAGTTCAAGGGCATTATGTGTCATATTTGCCGCTTTGTAGCCGCAATGAGCCAGTGTTCCTAGCTTCGTGTACGCCTCTGGCTATGCCTGAAACAAGGGAATGTATAGTTCACGGAGCCACAAATGTGTTCACTACCATTCATTCGATGGACATGAAGATATTACATATAGATACCAAGTAAGTTTACTAACCAACATGATACAGATGACATAAAAATAAAATTAATATATATAAAAAAAAAAACAAAAGACTTGGGCCTGTCCATAACTAATGTGAATTAATTTTTGGAAGTAGTCCCAGTAGGTTCTTTTGAAATTTGGTTAGGTAGAGAGAGGAGCTTGGAAAGTGCAGGTGAGCGTTTAACGTAACGAGCGTTTTTTGAAGTGTGAGTTAGATAGGGGCTCCTTAAACCTACGCCAGGGTCGCAAGTCCCAGACACTGTTAAAGCTTCTCTCCTTGCACCGCGTAGGACCTGGCACCCGCACATTGAATCTATTAAATGCTAAGAGGTTTCGTCTGTGTCTTAAAATTTAGATAATGAGAAACAAAGAAACGCAAACAGCAGCCGACTATAAAAAATTGTTCTAAATTTTTAATGTTACTTTGAAAAAGTAATTTTATGCTACTAACATAATAAAAAATAATTCAAACAAAATTAACTTTCAGCGGTGAATGGTACTTAGGTTGGAAGAAAACTGATTTGGTAGACGTGTCGTGGTATCAAATACTACATTGGGATAGTTTAAGAGAAGCTCAAACCAAACATAGATTAAGTAAGTATTCATAAGCTAATTATAAAAACAGTCCTAAATTTTACTTAATACTTTACTACGTACATTTAATAATGACTCCGCAAGAAGATTGATTCAGTAATTTTTAGTACAAATATATTTTGTTTTCATAATTTGATTCTAAATACATTTAAGTATTCTATCGTTTGTCAAAAATAAATGATTATTTCTGAAGTTTCTGCTGAGTGAGAGTTCTTTAAACACGTCCACCTGTTACATACTTAGAATGTTCTAGAAAGTATGCTATCTTTCAGTTACCCAATCGGAACAAGATAAATGTTGCATCCTCTTAGTAAAACTACAGCAAAGAAGCGGTTCGTTCCTATCGATACATATGGTGTTACAAGTCAAAGAAGCTGCGGATGCTCCCAGGCAGTTCATTGTAGCTACTAACCAAGTATTAAGGTAAGTTATCGTAATGTCCTATTTTCGGACGGCAATTGCGATCAAAGCAGGTACACTTAATTTTGTATCAAAAAAAAATTATACCGCTTAGAAAATACACGTTTTCGATTTACAATGTTCTTTATTTTCAAAATGAAAAAATCTATCTTGTCTCACAAAAGTAATTTTATTTCAACAGTGAAGAAGAAGCATCTATAATGGTATCCAATTCATGGTTATATCAATACTATGGATACCAGAATCAGAATTGTGGGATGCTCGACCCCAGATGTCAAAAGTTCTTTAGACGAGAACCATATTACCCTGACCCCTATCCAGAATACCAATATGTAGAAAACGAAGTCGATTATACTGGTTACCACATAACGCCGTATGTTTGTCAAAAAGCTGACGATTATGGCTGTGAAAGAATATACACTGATAGAGGTCCAGTAGATTATTCCACACATTCTCCACAATCTACAATAAGTGAAGAAAGGTGAGTTTCATTTATTTATATCATAAAATCTTTTCACTTTTCCCGACAATTCTTTCAAATCGAATACGCAGGATAAAATATTTGCCATTATATTAACTGTGTACTCTGCTCATGGCATCTCAACGTCTTAATAAAAAATCAAATAAACCCAAGGTCACTATACGATTTGTTTTCGTCATGTCACATCGGAATATAAATAAGAAAATCATCACCCCGCCCGTCAGTCGGTACGCGTAATTTGACACCTTTCATTACCATATTTATTGTGCATTTAGGAGAACCACGAACACATTTCACTGACTAAATAAACAATAAACCGCTTTACCGAAGTGATAAGAATCAAAATTGAATAATATTTTTATTTTAACATGAATTATGAGTTGTCAATGTTAACCAAATATGTCGAGAACGTTGGGAGAAGGGCGTAAGTCGTTTTTGAATCTCATTCCAGTGATAGTTTTGAGTGACGTTACGAACTTGACCCTAAAATTATTAGTGATATTGGTATAGAGTCTACGTTTGGGTACTTTTTATAATAAAATAACCACGGTTTTGTACATCCAAAATGCCATCGAGCTAATTGTATAGTTTTTCTTCCAGATCTCCTTTACATTACGAAACAGGTGATATCGTTGTGAACAGTAGCATGTATATGTGCAGCAAGAGAGAATATTATGACCAATACGCACAAGTTCATTACACACAAGAAGCTTGTGGTAGTGGAAACATTGAAGGTAAAAAATATATTAAATAGTAGCTATATAATTATTATTATTCTTTCAAAGTTTTTGAAAGTAGGACTTTTTTGTTGCGTCTGAAAAATTATATACCACAGGTTACCGGTTCGAAACCTACTTGAATCTATGATAATTTTATTTATTTTAAATTTAATTTAAACATTGCATAAGGTCAAAGACAAATTAATTAAATTGTGTTAACTTTTTTATCTCCCTTCAAAACATTTTTTGTTTCATTTTCATCAATAACCTTTTTGTACGCTAGGAATCGAATACCCGGCCGCCAAAAGAATGAGATTAACGACGCCACTGAACATAGAGGGCACTGATGGCATGGACAGATGGAACCCTAGCCCGCCCTGGTCTGATACACTCAAATTGACAGATTACACACAAAGATTTACATATAATATGCTACCGGCGCCTGCGGAAAGAACTATTGCCACTTAATTTAAATTAACTTACATGTGTGTGTGATTTACATGCACACACACTTTGACAGTGTGAAAGTGTGAGTGCGTCGTAATTAAAAGTGCTCAATGACTAAATCTTTGTAACTGTTTCTTGAAGTGCTTAAGCGTTGTGCAATAAAATATTAAGTGCAATTTAATAAGAGGATAGTAATAATTTAATATAAGATTAATCTGATTGCGAATTAAAGTTCTTGTATGTTAGAATTAATTTGATAGTGTATAACTTTTTATCCATATTTAATCGTATTAAAATATTTAAGAATATTTGTGAATATTTCATGCTTATTACGTTTTACATAGTTTTAAATAGGTTTTAATGTCATTTAATTGCTATTTGAGGGTATATCAGTATTTTAGGTTAATATTGTAATTGTTTTCTATATAGTAAAGTATAAAATTAGTAAATGGTTCCGTCCAAATATTTGTTTTGCTTTCCAAAGGAATATTTAGTTACGATAATTTAAGAATCATTTCATTTATTTTGTATATATAAATATATGTATAAACTATTTAATGTATATGTTTTAGCAAAAGGTTACTTATGAAATAAAGACGATTGAAATGACATTTCTTTTTTTTTTATTGTATATGAAAACGTGATTGTAATTTGTGATACGAAGTTTTATTTAACTTTTTAGGTATAGACACAGACAAGTTATTAGGGAGTTGATATAGCGGTATCAATCCAATTACTGAATTATACGTAACATAAAATAACATTGTTATTAGACATCAATCACAGTATCACAGTCTATGTTTAATAAACTCGTCTTAATTTCAACTAAACATACATATATTGAAAATCTGGATGCCTATAATATATGATACAAATATTGTATTAAGTATTTAATGTGCATATCATTCTCACTAAACATCACAGTCTACCAGCTCAAAGTAATTCTTTTACTGATAAATACATTTGCATAGTTTCTAGAGGTACTTTAAATGCATCCTATTTGAATCTGTCCCTACGTGATTAGTAGTCTCGACCAATTTATCAAGACCCCATGACTCACTTGCATGGAACTTTTATGGATACACCAATTAAAGATGAGCGAAATTTATAGAGGCCGTCGTAAAATTGTGGCGCTAATGTTGTCAAATTGATAATAGCATAAACCACTGAGGATGGTTCAAGTCATAAGTGAAGTTACTATGAAATAGTTTGATGTGTGGATAGATTAATGATCCTTCAGTTATTAATTGTACAATAAATTTAGTAAAATAATTATGGATAATGAAATCAAATATAATGTTTTTTAAACTCTTTATATCAAAGTTAGCGTACAAAGTTTAAAAAATAAATGATTTTTTTTAATGACATAAATTTATCGCACAAATAATAAGAATTCAGCCAGCCACACTGACATTATTTTGCTTTTGTATGTTATATAAATGCCACCCTTATCTACATACATTTAATTCAACCCAAAAACTATTTACTTAGCAGAAACATCAGATCGTTTTATTACATTTCTATAAATACAAAATTTATAAGCTATAATTAAAACCCGCTCGTCTCTCATCGCTTACACCGCTAGCACTAACCCAGCTAAGCTATTATTATTGCGAGGTTGTCCACCTGACCGCTTTGAATTATTGATGTCAATACTACGTGATACATACGATGGATTAACCATAAACAAATGAACGGAATAGGTGACCACCATAACAAATAATAATTGAAAATTTTTCAAGTTACGTTAATTTTTTTTCTGCTAGCTGTACTTATGGACGATCTCAATGTACATAAATGAATTAATATTATTTTTGTTGTTTAGCACTTTTCAGTATTATTCTATTTGGTTATCAGTACAATCGATTAGTTTATGTAACCTCGATATATATATATATACAAATAAAAATATTCTATAGATAAAAAAAAATTACATACAAAAATTACATAAAAAAAATTATTAAATATATATATATAAGAAAATATAACATAAATGAAACGTGTTGTTTAACACCATCCACTTATTTGAGGAGCAGCATAGCAATTCGCATTAGTGCAACTCGTTAACAGAAAACAAATTAATGTATTATAAGCAACGCTCTCCGTGGGAAAAGCTGTTTAATTTATTTATATTATTTAACTAGGCTGGCTACGTGATGCTGTTAATTGAAACAGATCTAATTGCATCTGTATTCTGTAATTGCGTATTGCATCTGTATTCTTGTTTATCAATTGCAATTGTTTGAAATTATAAATATATATACATACATATATTAATAACACAGTAGTTTTGTAAATTGCACATATATATACTGTAATTTATTTTGTTTTATTTTTGATTATTTAAATATTTGGAATAAATATTTTGGCATTGAAATTTTAGGTAAAAAAGTAGTAACATTCTGCATAAAAACATAAAAAGTAAAGATCAACAAAGAATGATGAAATTTTTTTTTTGCTCTTTTTTGATTTTTATGTATAACTTACATCATTGCAAAGAGTTTTAAATTTTCTTTTAACAATACACCTTAAAAATATAAAAAAAATTGTTTTAATAACAGCAACAGTGCTGTACATACTTATAATTCTTAAATAAAATCAATAATTTTATCATAAAATATAACAAAATCACGTAGCACAACAAAAAAAAAACATTACTTTTCTTCAAATATATTACAAGTAAAAGAACTAAATCATAACATATTATCTATAGATAAGAATTTACTGGCTCTAAAAAGGCTTTAACGTAATGTATCCGAGTCGGAAGGCTGCGTAAAGTGTGCAAAATACATTAAAATGCGATTTACGATTTGATAAATATTCATACAAACAACGCATCCTTTATTCCGGTTAAAAAGGAAAATATGGACGCCTCTAGCTTGTGCTAGTGTGTACGGGTTGTTTGAACTACTAAGAATATAGACGTACATGTTTTATTACAATAATATATTATATTAATATGTCCCACAAATTAGACTTATTATATAAGAGTTTACAAAAATTGACATATTCATTAATCATGAAATAAATTGAAATTTTTCACGAAATGAATAGAATTTCAACGAATATCTCTCGTGTTGATAAAATTTGTATACAAGAATTCACTATGAAATAACTACTGAACTTTAATACTATGAGCGTCCATTCCTTCTACATATTCGATATAATAAATAAACAGTTATAACAAAATAAACATTTTCTATTAGTTCGGTGGTTGATATTTAGGGTTTAATAATTTATCGATTATCAAAAAAAAAATTCTTGAATACACTGGAAAAAATCGTGATCTTTAAAGCTTTAATGTATATGTAAAGAACATTTTATTTTATTTTTCAGGTTAAATTTTTAATCAATCAATCAATCATCATCCTGCACTTGGACAGACGACATTTATTAACATCATCCGTCTTAAAACTATGAGCACTTTACACTTAAATGAAAAACTAAGATAATCTTACGTAACTGTTTATTTAATAACTAATTCCTTAATAAAATCATAATTTACTTTTTTTATATTTTCACTAATTAAATACAATGTTTAATGAAATTACAAAATAAAAGAGTCTTAAAAATTATGCTGATATAAAAAAGTTCCTTAAAGTTTCTTACTCTTTTTAAAAAAATTTAAACAATTTAATCCCTTAAATTGCTTTGCCTAAATCGGCTCTATTTTCTGTTAAGATTGTGCTTCCTAGCTTTTTTAAACATAACGTTTACCTATAAATTGACACGTAAAAATTTACAGTTTCCATTGTAAACACCAAAAAATACGTACAACAACAAAACAGAAAAGTCTAAAGTGATCTGTTTCTATTATTACCAATGATTACAATCTTTACAGTTAGGTTACATATTAAAAATGATATAATAAATGTGTAAATTCAAGGCATCAAATGAAAAAGAGATAAAAGCTTTCAGTTTGACAAAACTTAAAGCGCTAAAGCGTCGTAAAACAACTGTTTACATGCAGACAATGCGGAAAACTCTGTGCTAAGAACAATAGTAATAATGTGAGATAAATATCAACATTTATTTATGCTAATACTATTCTCCATAAATTAAGTTATTACTTCATGCGATAATATCTTTCACTTGCAACAATGTGAGCATCCGCAAATAAATTTAAATATAATAACAGATTCATTTAAATATAATAAGTAATTATATTATTTATAGGAAACAATAAATCTTTTCTATTTCTATGTGGCGCTTACTTTCCTGTTCATTAGAGGAAAAGTTTTAATGATGCAGGTATGAAAATATATGAAAGGAGTTTTCACGTGATCTGTTATTTAATTAAAACAAAGTTTTAAGCATTCACAAAAGAGTTATTATAGATATATTATTATTCGAAATTGTATAAATGTTTTTATTTTATTTGTTTGAAAAAAAAATGTTAAATTATTGTGAAATAAATATGGTGCTATGTTTCTGGAAGCATTTACTGTTTAACTCACTTAAAATACAACTAAGAGCAACAAAACAACCAAAAAATATATATAAAATTACAAAAATTCTATAATAAATATTTTTTGTATGAAAAAAAAACTGATTACAAAGGAACAGGGAGAACACACAAAAAGACTCATAAGTATTATAATTAGATCGAATACATGCACAGTCGGGTTGCCGATATATGTATCTGAATACTAAGTGCTACCGTCAAAGACTTCAAGATTCTTCAAGAGTCGTGTTAATAGAAATAACCCCATATTGAAAACAATTGGAAGAAGACGCACGATTGTAGCAGCGAGGGCCGTTCCATCCACGATAATTAAATTATAGATAAATTCAGGTAAAATTTGCAACCATCTCCATTGTAACAAATGTGTTTTCCTTCTAACATAATTATATTAAATGTAATATGTTTACATATATTTTGTAGTCGTTAAATTATTAGGTTACATTTGGATCCAAGTGAAAATTATCGATATCGATGGTATTATCGACACACCGGCCAGCAGTATCGATATGATAACACGCACGATTTTCATGTAGTTAGCCACGTGTGCGATGGCCGTACACGACTTCAGCCGCCACCCTGAATTTGTAATTAATATATGAAATCATTCTTTGTTTTCACCCTTTCTAATCGTTTTATGCGCACGCTCTCATAACACGTGCCCGGCAGCGTGCTTGAATTATAATAGATTTTTTTTAAGTGTTACCAATTAAAATACAAAGGACTGTCAACTTTGTGGAAATAAAACCGATGTCCCTTTCGGAACCGTTAGATGTTCTAACGGAAACCTTTCGGTGTTGCGTTTGTGATTCAAAGATATTAAGGGCTATTTTTGGTTACAAAAAAACTATATCACTAACAAAATAATCCAGTTCAACGGAAATAGAAATGTTTTTTCTTCATTACAAAAATTAAATAAATCAATTTAGAACGTGTGCAAGACTTTATTGTAATCGTTTCATCTGACAGTGACGGGAGACGTATTGTCGTGTGGACAGGTGCGGCTGGCGCGTATCTAATCTGGCTCACAATAAAATGACATTTCACTCTAAATGGCTGCATTTGTTCGCGAATTTACTTCCAATTGAATTTACTATAATAGGCATTAAAGTTTTTACGGCCTGTTTATACGTGTTAAATTAAATTTTTACTTACTCTTGTTGAGATTGTTTGTTTTTATTGCATTAAGACGTGAGACACACTGTAATTTGACATTTGTCTCTTTTGTTGAACCGTAAATTGATGAAAATCTAATTAGCCCAATCCCAAAGTGTGTTTCTATAAGAAATTTCTAGTATTTTTTCTAGTTAAAAAAACACTGATCTGATATTGATATAGAAATAAATGCCTTAAGCTTCAAATTCTTTTTATATATTAGACATAATATATATTAGAAATAAATCGGTTTTTATACTTACCACTTAAAAATACTTTTTCTTCATGTTGGGTTTGTACGTAAATTAATTAAATATATTAAATTTCGACTAAAACTGAGCTGTAATAATTTACTACACTATTATTTTCAAAACTTTTTTAATCTATTATTTTCATCGTAATTATTTTTCTCGTCGCTAATAATAAATATTACTCATGGTGTCAGTAATTCATTAACCAACCTGATTCGTGCTTTCTCTATATTAAAAAAAAAACAAATACAATATATTCCTTTTGGCAAAATATTTCAAAAATTTCAGTACGAATGCAGCGATATCAATAGGAAACACTTTATAGAAAAGCCTCATTAAGTGAATGATAAAATATATATATATA
>DVQP01001265.1:0-16302 GCA_018231745.1 Danaus eresimus | reverse complement strand
TATATATATATATATTTTACGTACAACTAGTTAGAATATGAGAATTATAGTCATTGCACTTAAAAATATAATAAACTTGAATGTGTTAACGTATATGAAATAAACAATTACATATATTAATTAAAATATCGTATTAAGGATATAATTTCAAAATGGAAATATCTTCGTAAAATTACAATTTATCGTCTTGAGTAATTGATTCGTATTTCCCTTTGCAATAAATATAGTTAATTTTCGCTAACGTAAAACTTTTTAGATCAATGTCGAGGTAAAAGAATGTAAATAAATTCATATGTCATCAGTATTTGTAATTCTTTTACCGATTATATTAGTTAAGGATAGTTCTGTCTGACATCGTGTGTCATGACACGTAATGCCTTTACGAAATGGTCGGAATTCTCGATAAATTGTCACCCAGAATTTACATCCGTGATATATAGTGCCTTCCCTGGAGCCGATTGTTAGCGTTCGTGGTCAAATCCGACACCTCGATAAATGTCTACTTCTATTTCCCATCAACAACTATATTTTACATACAAATTTTTTGTTTCATTTAATTACTGTCTATAATCAACTCGTCGGATATTAACCGAACATTAATTGAAGGTTACATCAAGTCTATCATTCTTCATACAACGAAACCTGTTTTTTGAACATTGAAAAACTAAATAAAAAATGCATAGAAGCAGAACATTTAATTTTCAAAACTAAATGGGCTTTACAACAAAAATAAAAGTATTCTCTTATCAGTTCTGTTTATAAAACAAGAAATATCATCATGAAGTACATAAAACAATCAGACAAGTCAGAACATGTCTATGGAACAAAAAAAAATTGACATCTGTAATGTGTAAGTACGGCCGGTAATTGGGAAGCAAAATCTGGCTTACATTTTCCACAGACAAGTCTCATATTACGAGTTCTTATTAAATAAATCACATTAGCGATGTTTTATGATATTTCGACACGAAATTTATAAAAAAAAAACAATTCGCAGAGAAAACTAACAATATGTCTATTACAAAAGGTTTGTGTGAACTTCAATGTTTAATAAGTATTGTGACGTCATATCAAACATTATAGTCATGACGCGTAACGTTTGGATGCTCTGTTGTAAACAAAGATTTTTTATTAACAAAAAAATCATAATACTTTCAATTGTTACAAATAAGTATTTAAATGTTATATTGTTTATTTTAAAATTTCGAATCCTTTTTTTAAATTCCAACTGCGATTATTTTAAATTCATACCACACAGTAATATTTATGATACAAATATAAAAAGCTTTATTGTCAACTTACCGCCAATCCTCTAGAAATCATTTGTTCCGTAGCAAAATAATCCGGGACAATAGCGGCAAAGTGTCCAATAACTAGATAATAGATCAAGAGAGTCAGTGAACAGAGCACAGACCGTAATCCTGGGGATTTGGCCTCCATCTTCAGATCCTCTATGCCTTTTTCCTAACAAAGGAAACCTTATTGGAGTCTTGCAGCAAAGCGCATTTATTGTTAAGTTATAAGTCACGTAAATAAATCCGGCACTATCAAATACAATGGACTGGCTTTAAGTCCCATATATATAAGTATATTTATTCTTAACAAACATCGACAATGAAATCTTAAATTATATTTTCCCCTTTGTAAATGTTACCTGCTATAAATGTATCAGCAACGCTTATTTTCATTATCAGTTTCATCAATAACGAAGCGGGGATTAAAGCGAAAAACTCTAAAAATTGTTTCACTCGTTCATTTCATTTGATAGATTCCGAATATTAATCTGTCTGTCTATCTAGATTTGATTTCAATATAAAACCAATCCGCATCGGGATTTCACGAATATTGAGTTGTCGCCATTTAATTTGTTAACAGATTATAGTTGGACATCAAATAAAACATTCATTTCAGAAAGTTTCAGTTAATTATGATTTAGTCAGAAGATTCTTACCACCGAACCTTCTGAATAAGGACTTTTTTTATTTCTAGCAACAAACCAATAGCAGATAATGGTAATGTAATTTTAATTTAAGCACAATTCGTAACCCCGTGTTAGATTAAGATACCTTATTAGCGCTGAAGCCTATAAACTCCAAGAGTGTGATCAGGCGGGGGGGTAGCAGTGATATCATGACATCAAAGGTCGCCAGGCCGAGCCTCACGCCGCTCTCAAAGTGAGCCTTACAGTCAGCACTCTCCCATTCCTTCCGCGACAATATCTTAGCGCATTGCCTAGCATACACAAAAATTCAAAGCTTAACTCACAAGTATGCTTTATCGAATATAATAAGTTTCCGTCAATTAACACACAATAACCTAATTGAATTGGATGTCATTAGAAACCCTATTACATGTTATTGAAGGTAGAAATCAAAATTGATAGCTATTGATTATTACAGAACACGAAGTGGACAGCAATTATATATAATTAAGGCATTATACATAAGATTGTCTTCAGTATTGCTTTGAGGATTTCGAGGCCAGTTTAAACAATATTTTTTTCACATTAAACAATAATCATTTTCAAATTTTCGTATAATAAAAGCAAAACTACCTTCAGTTGATAGCTGATATTGAATTATTTTAATTTGACGTTCCATCCATTAACGAAATTAGTTGGCTTCGGGAACTTCGTTTTACAAATTGTTAAAATATAATTCCAAGCTTAATTTTAAAATTGGGTAGTGTTGTGTTGATGTTTAACTTAATATGATCATGGTAGGTGAACATTTTTTTTATGTCAGTATCGGATATGTTATGACGTACTTGTAGCTGTTGAAGGACGATTTAATCCGGAAGGAGGCTTTCACTAAGCCCGCTACATCTTCACCCTCGAGAGCTCCGAGACACGCCTGTAGCATCACTGCCTCAGCATGAATGAGTTCAGCGTGTGCCTCTTCCTCAGTATATGTCGCGTAATTTGGCTGAGATTTCGACAGTAAATCGCGTATACTTATTAATTAAAAACACTTGACACATTGTTTTTTCAACCGCGTGATGGTCATTGATTCATAATTCAAACGGATTTAATGTTTTTTATTAATTATACTATCATGACACAACGTCTTTTTTTGAAGATACGAATATTATATATTATCTTATTTGAGAATATGTGATCTTTCACTATCAAGGTGACTAAATTAACTGGTTAAGTCAAACGGTAAATCAATAAAGTGGGGGTCCAGAAACTAAATAAGATTACCCTCCTAATGATGGCTCCAATGGACTGAACGAAGTTGTAGTTCCGGCGATGTTGTGAGCACAGTTCGAAAGTATGTCTCAAAGCGTCGTTTGCTTTTTGTATTTGAACCGGATCTAGGGTTAGCATCGCCGGTATGAACTCGAAAATAGCGGCACCGTGTGCGTGGTATAGCGATACGTCTTTCCTGTTAAGAAATAAATACAGTTTGGGTCCTATTGTCTGATTACATTTGAATCACGTTAACATATTATCAATCAGCTCCTTTGTATTTGTTAGGATACAATAGAACTTAAGTTCAGATGTTCAGATAAAATTTAATATTGTATAGTTTTATGCGTTTCACAAGCCGAGGGCGTTTTCATGATTCTTAGTTTACGTCTCTACTTACCACGGGGTCATAATGGATATGGCTCCGTCAAGATTATTGTTGAAGAAGAGCTGGAGAGCACGTTCACAGTCTCCCAGCGCCGAGTAAAGTGTCAACTCAGTCGATATTCTATATTCAAATTATAAGGTATTGAATACTATACAAAATCGATTCATAAAATGCATGTATGTAATAAATGGGAGCGTAATAAATAACCAGCTCGTAGGAAGTAGTTCGTTTAAATTTCCTAAATACGAATTGTATAACTTTAAAATTTCACCGTAAACTTTAGTTTTGCAGCTACGTTATAACTTTCAACTATTGTTAATGAGCTGAATAGAATGGGAAATGGTTAAATGTTGTATATAAACTAGGATTATTACATTGAAGAACTTTTTGTAAAATGTTCGTGTATGGAAGTGGCGTCTCCATTAAATTACCTCCTTTAATCCTTAAAGCGGATTATATCATACAAAGCCAGACTTTTGTCTGATGAACTTTGTCTTTAGGGAGTTTGCCGTAGAACAAAATCAGTCTCATTCATAATGATAAACTTAATGTATACAAAAAAATATCGAATATTATTATGGCAATGTTATATTTGATAGTTGTTATTGAATTTTTTGGTAAGTTTAAATTTTAAGACCAAAAAGTATTAATTTATTCGTATATAGAAGTGTAGGATTATTCGTACAATCTCTTAGATGACGACATTAATTACCATAAGGTCTTTGTTTATGCACATACGTTATAAATGCGAACTTTAACTAGAGATAAAATACACTAATCAATATACACGACTAATAGACAGACGATCACGTCTGTACACACATACATAATTTTTTTTGTCTCAATACTTATATTCCTGTAAGTTTCATCTTAGTTTTATTTTATATAAGGTGTATAATAATCTTATTAGGCGTTTAGAACTTGTATACCATTCGTATAGAGAAGCCAGTACAAAGTCATAAGTTTTGTTTTTGATTTTACGATTTAATATGTGAAGTACTTACGCTGTTGAAGGGTTGCAGGGAAGTATTGGAGGACTGTTCGGTGGTGAAGAGTCATGATCTTCCTGCAATGAAATACAAATCGAATATGCATGTACGTATTATATTTTATTATATTAGAGATCTTCTATTATTTGTACTTACTCTGTTCTACTTTATTTTATAGACATATAACAATGTCAGTGGATATAAATACTTGATAATTTTACAACTGACAGTATTTATATTTTTGCTATTTAATTTTTTGCGATATCTTATTCTATAAATGTCTATGTTTAAAATAGGACGCGCTGAAATGTGATTTCATAAACTTGAGTTACAATTTTTATAACTTTACTTGAAGGCGTATAATGTAAGTAACAGACTCGAATTCTGTGAGACGGATTTGACATTTTATTATATATATAAAAGTTAAAATCAAAATAATGACAATGAAATATACATTCCACAAACTTGATCGCTATAATCCTCCGTACAGATTAGCTTCATAATGTGTATTGTCTGTTTTTATTATTTTTAAAGTTCTGACCCCCGGTCTTATGAATAACCTTTTTAAGTAATGAATGCAATTTTATTAAAGCATTATTTGAGTGGATTATTATTTTTCATTTCGCACGGAATCGGACCTAAGGCGCACAGCACTGTAAGTAAGCGACCTGGCTTGCATATGTTTACAAATAGAAGAATCCTATGGGATATATTTTTACGAAGAAAAAATGACGAGATGCATTAGTTATGAGAGACGGCATCATGCAAAAATATATGAGCATATTTGATATACATATACACGGAATGTAGACATTACAATTAAAACTTAGTACAGAACTTTCGAAGACTTCGCCGCACCCGTGAAGAAAGAAAAGTGAGTCAAATATTGAACTTAATACGAAATTAGCCTCTTTAAAAAATGAGTTAGTACATTGTCAAGTCAGTACAATACAGTTTCTTGATAATGCTAATAAAACAAAGATGTTTTAATAAATATTATTATTTCTTGATCACTTTTGGGATGTCTGTTATATAAAATATATGTTCGAAAACTTCGATATTTTGAAGTAAAACTATCCTTTTAATGAATTTAAAAACCACCCATAAGTAATGTGGAGTCATATCAAATAAAAGATATTTTTTACCTATTTGAAGTGTGTATTTTATAATTGGTATATAGTTTGTGTTTAAAATAAGATATATATTTACTTTTAATATACATATATGTATAAACAGTATAGCAATACTACAAATCTTAGGTTTAGACCTACATAAACCGCCACTATTCATTACAATACATAAGTTTATGATTTATAATTTGTATGAATGATAAAGTTATATTTTTTTTAATATCTTTTAGTTTTCGTTTACATACATATATTCGGATATGAAAAGCCCAGAAGCGAATTACATGAAAAAAGCTTCAAACTGTATTGCTAATAAAATTCGTGTAAACATCATAGCCGAGTGATCAAATCAACCTTTGACCAAAACTGTTTATTTAGCAGTGCCCGCTGCTAGTTCCCTAAATTAAGTTCAGCCAGTGCATGTTTCGTTCAAAATGTTATCGAAAATTATTCAAACAAAATATTGTAATAGAAAACTAACAGTGTGCTAATACAATATTTGAAGCTTTAGGAAGTTATTGAATTTCTATTTTATCACGTAGGTATAAAGTATAGATTAAATTTTGTGTAAAGTGAACCACACATTTCCCGTGTTTGCTGTGAGTTTTCTATCGGCATTTTGAATAATTTACAGTTAATAATATTTTTATTTTATAAAGTGTTAGTGTCAGGTGCCTCGGTGCTTTCATACAATACTTTTGTAAGTTATATTGTAAAAAAGTATGCAACGGAATGGTTTGGTGTTTAAGAACATAGTTTAGCATGATTTTCTATATTGTCCCAAAACTCTTAAAATTTTTTTTAATAGCTCTTAATTTTAATTCAAACGCTTAAAGAATTTTTAATCTTTATTGCATTTTGTTCAGTAGCCAAAAAAAAAATATTAAGATTTTATGGCAGTTTAATGTTACATTAGGAGTACTTACCGCTTCAAAGAATTCATCACTATCAGTGTCCTCCGGTTCCGCTCGTGGAGCAATGCCAGAGTTGCTGTCCCGTCGATCACGGTTCCTAGGTTGAGCTTGGTATCCCGATGTACTGGGTTGCGGTTCGCCATTTGATGTATTAAATTGTGCCTCCGCCGTAATCCCCAGAGCGGCAGTTGCAGGTAGTATTTCTTGTTCTATAGTAGTGGGTCGCGTCGTTCTTTGTTGGATGAATTCGGTCGTAGCCATCGGAGTGCTGGGCGGCGTCCGAGCTGCCGCCACAAACTCCGGCATCACGATGGGATTTCCCAGCTGTATTAAAACATTGTCAATTGTCAATACATTTTAAACTTTTAACTCTCTGATGGCACACAGCCTTCGTTCTCGTAGTAATTGTTAAAATAAACAAATCTGATTTAACATAATCTCCTTCAAAGATTCTCGGAACCTTGCTTTTACTTCATATTTAGCGACAACAAATATCCATTAGCTGAAGAATCCACTCTGTTAATGTTGTTAGCAAAAGGTAAAAGCTCGACTTTAATTAATTAAGTTAACACTATGTGGCAGTTAATAGGGAATATTTTATATATTATGCATCGAATGTTTCAGTGACTTGTTACGGCCAGTTAATAAATGTTTTTTCTTATTTACCAAATTCTTTTCGATAAGTTTGACAATCATTCTGATTTCTATGATACTAACTAAAGTAAAATTTAACTAAACACAAAAAATCGTCGAAAATAAAATTTAATCACTCTGTATAAGATATGCCCAACATTGAGCTGAGGGTTAAGAAAAACAAAAATATACTTGGGGCATAAGCAGCATATTTTTTTATACATACATAGGTAATTTAGAAGAAAATTTTACACAATTTCTATGAATCAGGGCAATGTGAGCTCATAAATACGGTGATATATATTTTTATACTATACGCAAACATTAGTTAGGTTTGTACTGTAACGCATACATTGGATTTTAAAACTCGCAATCCCAAAAGGGATTTGATATCGTCATAATACATTTATGAAGCGCTTCAATACGGTTCGGTATATTTGTATCTTTAGATTTAGAAGAATAAAAAAAAATTTAGATTTTTAAATAATAATTATCAATATAACAAAATCCTAGTAATGTTAAGTCGTTGCATATTACTTGCCATTTGACTGTAATTGGCCGACGGGCGCAACGTTCACCTACGCGTCCCATAAATAGATTTAGAAACGAAAGAAAAATAAAAAAGTTAATTTTTTCAATTATTGGATGCTTAAGGCGTTTTTCTATTGTTTGAACAAAGATGCATTACTTTTAAAATAATCCGGACATAGTTTTGTTTCCTTTTTACATGTATTTTTAATAATGATATAATAATGTATTTTCGTCGCGACAGTACCTACTCACATAATTTTTGAACTTTAAAATGTTTTATGAAACAGTTATTATAAATTGGGAAGAGAAGCGTCGGTGATGCACGTAATTAATTAAATTATGATCAAGTTGATATTTTTTATCATTTATGAGGCTGTCGTGTGTGCTTTAATTAATAAACCATTTTCGCTGTTTAAAAATTGGGATATTATAATGAACAAACTTACAAAATCATTGATGAAACCATTTTTAAAACGTAGCCTTTAACAGCTTTTCTCAATATTGATATTACCTTTGTTGTTTTATAACTTCAACCTAATATATTATTTTTAATTTTCGACTTCATAGTGTTTAGTGTTATTTGATCTGTTGGAAGGTGGAAATGAAGCCATGGGAGGTGAACGCAATATCAAAGTAACGAACTATTAACTTAAATCTTGAAGACACTTCTTTGGTGCGCGCGTGAGGAAGGACCTTTTCTTTTTGATAGTTCATGAAATACTAATAGTTATCTTTAGTTAGAGTTATTTAAAAAAAAAAACAAAACTCCTATTTAGTTGCGCTTATTGGATTCTACTCTAAAAATTTATGTAAATATGATCATAATTTTTCCCTCTTAAATTTGTACGCCGCCGGATTATGGATGATCATTATTATTTTCTCAACTTTACTTTTTTATATTTTCAGACTTAAAAGTATCTAATAATATATATTACGTTATCTCAAATAAAAAATATTTTAGAGTTAAGTAAATAAAAATATTGAATTGTTAGCTAAAATTTTTTATTAGTCATTTTTTTTTAAATGAAACTAAAATTTTTCGTATTAATACGCGTATTTTATTATTTTAAAACAACATACTACCGACGTTTCTGTTACTTAGCAGCGATCGTGATCACGAACAAACGAGATGTCATCTTGTATAATAAAATACGCGTAGTAATCCGAAAAATATTAGTCTTAGATCTCAATATTTTTTTTCTCAAATTAAAACCAGTAAAATATTGAATTAGTACAGATTATTTTCTCAATTCGAAAAAAAGAAGCTTAAATATGTAAAAAAAAACTGATTTTTGTAATCTCTAAGGAGTTTTTGGGCCTGGATTTTGACTTCTAAATGGAATAAATTTGCAAAAACTTTACCGCTATCTTCGTTTTAGTTTTTTAATATATATATTATACTCTTGTACAGGAATTATTAGGGTCAATATATATTTAATAAAAAACATTACACCGTACATTTAAAATAAATTTAAATAGTATTATAAAAAAAATTAAATGCAATAACTTACTAATATTTGAAACTATAATTAAAACTATTTTTTTCATTATAAAACAAAACACAATGAAATAAAACGTACATTAAAATATAAGTTCAAATGAAACCAAAACGCGCGCAGTTCAAATTAACACAAAATAGAAAATGTTAATCCAAAACCAGGACGAGTATGTATGGATAAATCGCAAAACATATTTCAATATATTTATGAAAAAAAATAATCGCATAGCTTGCATCAAAGACAGATCTTTGAAAAAGTAAGAAATAAAATATTATACAAAAATCGCAACTCATCTTAACAATATCACTATTATCACATTATGCAAGCTGCATTTTATATTTTACATATTTATTATATTACGAGAATAATATTTCACGAAATATTTCCGAACCTAACCGCTAAAAGTTACTTCTTAAAGGGAATTCCCCAAAAGTTTAGAAACTCACCTCGTCTTCGCCGACCTCCTCGTAACGCGTCGCTATTCTTGTCACGTAAAACATATTTGTTAAAAATATTTTAACTTTATAATTTTTATTAATAATGATGTAAGCTGTGGAGTCTACCGCTCGTAACGGCGTCCGTGTGATCAGTGCTCCTGCAGTGTCGTCAGCGCTTCTTATACCCTGCCGCGACCTGAACCAGACCGCGCCTGCACCCCACCCACTACTACCATTCGGTTCCAGGAATCATTACAAAATATAAAATCACATGAACCATTTACAGTTTTTAAATTGTGAAATTTATCATAACTGAAACCTCTTAAATCCAATCGGACATAAGAAACTCTGAGTGAACTGTGGCGAAACTTATGTCCCTTTTAAACATTCCTTGAATTATAAACCACTACTGAAATTTTAGTTATTATTTTGAATTTTATTATTTAGGCTTCACAATTTTATTAGAATTTTAAACAAGTATGATAAGATAAATATTTTTAGGTTTCGTAATCAACTTCTAAAATTAGTAAAAAGTACAAAAGGACAAAATTTCACACTTAGAGCCTTGTGACGAGTCTATTATCATCAACCTTGCAACATCCTAGATTTATTCAATTAGATTAAATTCAAAATTTAAAAATGTAAATTACAAAGTTTCAAGAATCTTTCAACGGCGTCTTTAGGAACGTTTTTATTCAATTTCGCTGAAATATCAAAAAGTATTGCGTGCTGTGGATTAGTTTTTAATAAGGTAAGAAGTCTTTGCCTTGTGCATTTAAAGTGAGGTCCTTTATTGCAAATTATGAGTGAATAAGATTTTCTTAAATACGCCTTTTCTTGGTAATAATATTTTTTTAAACGTCAAGAGACCTTGTCTATTTTAAGAGAAGTTGTTTAATATCCCTGGTATTTTAAAATTTTGATGTGGCAATTTAAATACTAATTAATATATTAATAACATTCATATTTCATAGCGAACAATGCTTTATTTGATATGTGGAAGTATTAAAGTTTTGTTTTATATCTGAAGTGTTTTTTAAAAGTGATATAGTTCTGTAAATAACATGCTAAAATTTAAGGTAAATGTTTTGGTCGTTATAGCTCTTACTAATAATTAAAATAAGCGACGCTGATCCGATTACCTACGATTTTCAGCCTGCAAACACAGCTTAGTCTATCGTCTGGAAATTATTAGTAATTTAAATCATATTACGAAGAGCACATAGGATTAAATAGAACGTATAAAATATGATAAATCTCTTTGTGTAAGATTATTAAAGTAAATATAGCGGTTTTAGAACTCGTTTTATTGATTTAAAAAAATACTTGGATATTTAAGAACCATAATAGTTATGTTACTGCTAATATTATAAATATATAAAACCAATATTGGTTTAAGTATTAAGTTTAGCTAATCACTGAAACTAATTTCGTCAATAATTATCTAAGCAGTTACCAATGCCACAACTGATTGAAACTTTAAAAAATATTGTAACATTTATCAAATAAAATGATGCGGGGAAGTAATAAAATCCACATTAATATCTGGGACGGCTTAAAACCTCCACATCCCTCATCCCCTTTGATGCATCACTGACAATACATGTGCGCGGACTAACAGCGAAGCGAGGAAAATGAAATTAACAAATCGAAACACTATTACTTAATTATACAAAACGAACCATTATCATCCGTTTTGCATAGATAACGAAGATCATACATTGTAACCGAGTATAAATTTGTTCAATAAAACTATTCAGAATGTCAAAGTTTGTAACAACTTTGGGTTAACTAAAGCATCTTTATAGTTACAAACTCTAGACTATGACGCTTTCTATGAAATTGATACCATGTTTACAATGGTGGGTTCCTAGCTACAGGCCTAGACTCTGTAAGAAGCGAAGCGATTTTACAATGGCCATTGATTCAGAACTTCAATGAACCGAATCCAATATATCTCATTAAGCTTGCAGATTTACCTTAACAATTGAACGTGAGGATGATATCAACCCATAATTTTAAAGATTTTTCATATCAAAATCTCATTTTCAATATATACTTAGTACTTTTTATATTTAATGTTCAAAGTATTCGTATTAGTAGACTTAAATAAATACGACCTTTGTTTCTAACAATTCTTCGTATATAATACGTATCTTTCAAAGAAAGGATTCTAAGAAGTCTGAATTACACAACCATGTAGATTAATAACGATTTATTTAATTAAAAAAATCATAAAAAAATTCCTATAACATTAAATGTTTGTAACTAAACTCACCTTTGTATTAACTCTCAAATCCCTTCCTAAACTACATTATTAAGGATCGTCGAATGCTCCGTCGTATAACAAAAACTTAACTTAATAAAACTCCGCCACTCATTAAAATTTGTATGGAAATCTCATTATCCACATACTTGTATGAGTATCAACTACAGACGTTCATCTTGTTCCAACTTTTATACCTACCAAATATTTTTTTATTTATAAAAAATGTAACAAAATCCATGGTGCTTAATTTAATATATCGCTAGTATTCACATTGCCTTTTCTATTTACACTACTAAAGGGTGCGTTAAATTTAATAACGTCTATTAAATATTTCGTCGTTAAAACTATCCCGGCATGCAACAGTAGCTCACATAGACTTGCATATTCCAAAATCCTATAAATCAAGCTCGCCCACGCCGACAAAATTTAGAGAGGATGGAGGAATTTTTGGTAGATTGCTCTTCGAATATCAATATTCCTGTCATTACCAAATTATAATGAGACCTGTATTCATTAAAGTCACTTTACTTAAAGAATATCAAAACCTCTTAAACAAATTAACTGTCTTGTTATAAGTTAAATACAAAACTTTTTCTTTAAATATCCTGTAAATATATGTACGTACTCAACGAGTGGAATGTAAATGGAGAGACAGGAACAAATTAATTTATCGGAAAAGTCATTATGATTATAACAGGGAATTTCAATTCGAAGAAACTTTCTATCCGACGACGAGCACTAGGGATTACAAAGAAATCTAGACGAGCACAGGCTGATTTTAAACTTCGTATTCGGATAACTACCTCCCTAAGCAGACTGCCCTTAGTGTCTATATCTGCGAACTTAATACAAACAATTATACATTTGTGTCTCGTGTGTGTATCTATGTTAATGTCATGTGTGATGACTAATTGACAAAATTTAAACTATCTTTAAATACATTGGCAACGAAAACTTGTGGTAAGGGTATAAAACTGTGCAGTGGAAAGTCAATAAATAGGTTCATAAACTTTAATTTAAGTTTTGTCATCACGTCAGATGTATATTACTAGATTTCATGAGAAGAAGAGCTCCAGAAAGAGTTAGTCTATTAAGAGTTTTTTATATTCATGAGAATATACATATTTCAAAATAAACCTTAATACCTTTGTCTCATATTCAGCCTCTCTAGATTATAATTGTTTCATAAAAATTTTGTTATTAAAAATTCATCTCATTTCTAGTAGGTACCACAGTTTTTTATTGTGTATTTGTAGATAATTCATATTTACTTAAATTATTATTATTAGCATTATAAACGTTATATGTTTATGTATTAGATAATGTTTAAGGGGATGACGTCTTATAATTAACCGCTGAAGAGCTTAGTGTATTGAGTGCACTATTCGTGTATTTGGGGGAAAGTTATGATCGGCATATTGCACTGGCGCGCGTCATTCAACACAAAGGATATCAAAGTGTGCCCACACTTTGATGAGATTCAAATGAAATTGCTGGAACCCTTATGAGTTTGTGATAATTCCATCAAATAAAACTCAGTTTCATATACATATGTACACGGTAGCATTCTAATAATGATATTTGGGTGAGATAAAACCTTTGTCAACGTTAAACTGATTTCATCAATTTGGCTTTATCGTTATTTATTATGAATGGATTAATATGAATTTTACTGTGGTACTAAAATAATTTTAAATGAGGAATGGGACTTTGAATAATAATAAAATGACATGTCAGGAAGTTACAAATAGAATACTTAAGGAAGTTTGTAAATTAAAACTTTCATTTGAATGTTTAGCGAAAATCGACCGTCAGTTTAAGTAAACAGAGTGCATTACAGAAGAAATATTAAATATCTCGAACATTTTATTAACCAAACCGAAAAATGCATTTCTATGTTTGAAAAGCTTGATTGACACCAAAAACAAAGATATTTGTGAATGAAAATGTCAAACGTTTTGCGTTGAAAATATATTTTTAATATTTTAGAATTCAATATGTCTTGGAATTTTTTACTTATTTTTACTTCATACGCTGTTTGTAAATCGTTTAATTGCGATAGGTATGTATTGTACCTCATAATGGGATATTTAAAAAATATTATATTATAATTTATGATGACTGTAAATATTTACAGGTAAATACAATATATTTATATGTAATACATTTCACATACGTTGCGGACTAAGCGGCGCACCGACAGAGGGCTGTTGTAATCAAATGTTCTCAATTTCATATAATTAAGACATTTGACAATTAGACTAATACTAATACTATTATTACCTCGGGTTCAGACGAATAGTCTAATTAAATTGGCTCATAACAGAATCTCTCCTCGGAACTAATTTCATATGACGATAATGAAATCTTGATAGCAATTTATTTTATTCTATTAGAAGTTATTGATATGAAAATATATATTTAAAACATGGCTACAGTATGATGTAATCACTTTAAGACGCGTGAAATTATGTGATAACATATAATTAATATTTGCACAAACTGTACACTAAACCGAGAGTTCAATCAAAGCCCCCATTGAATTCTGTGCTTTGTGTACGTAAACCGCAGTATAAACTGACCTCTATATATATCTTTACATTTTCAATATCCACGTAGATAATTCAGAGGATTCATATTCGTATCACAAGATGTTCTTAACAGGATTTATTCCAGATTGTGACATAATCACATATTGGTTTATGAATATCAAAGGGTTAGTTCCAAATACAGACAGACCCGACAGATCTATCGTATGGTACTTATAAAACTAATTGAGAACCCGCAACTGGACTGCGAGATTTAATTTCAATAAACCGATGTATAAACATCTTTCTGAAATCGAATATCCGTTAACGAATAGGGGCTTTATATTTTCATAAGGGTATTATAAAATAAAATTAATCTTGTTTAAAAGACCAGTCATTATAAACCTGAGGCACTTAATCCTTTTAATTTTGTAATGTAAGGATGTGAACGTGTATGTTTCTAACTTTTAAAAATCCGTTACAAATAAAACATTCAACATGTTTAAAATGAATTCTGTATGCAAATCTACATTTATAGGAACCCACGAAATAGTTGAGTGCGTTTGATACATTGAATTACTGATACAAACAGTACTCATTTAAGTTTCATCTGCAAATATGACAATGCAATTAGTTCATTGTAAAATATAATAGAAAGGGTTAAGCACGGGCTTTAATGAATTCCGTTGTGAATCAAAACAGACATTGATTAAAATATTTTACAACATACGATTTGAAATTCTATTTTCGGTACTATATATTATTACATTATATTTTTTTACGTAGCTATTATGTAATTTTGTATGAAAGTAGACTAGGTACTTATGTACACTGTAGGTACCATGTACTGTTATTTGATAAGAAATATAAAGTTATATATTGTAAGTTGTAATTTTAACGAGGTTATTAGTGCGGGGCAGGTTGGTCCGGCATTAACTCGAAGGTTCGCGAGCCGGAGAAAGTGTGGATTGCATCTTGACGCGTGTGACTGACTTTCACTACGTTACATCTCGTAACGGAATATCAAAGATATAACGTAAATTAATATAAATAATGTTAGCCTTTTTATTAAGTTTTAATAAATTATAATAATTGTTCTGCACAATATAAAGTATATAAGAACAATTTTTATAGTAAACATAAAGTCTATTTATATTTGTTTTTTTTTTTTGAAAACTGTCGTTTATTGTGCGAGGTATCAATCATATTCTTCCGTTCCCTGTTCAAAAGTTTTCCAAACTGAATGCGAATTAATTTGCTAAGGAAGTTAATACTTTGAAAAACAAATATATATATTTGATTTAAAATAATAATTTTCGCTTTTTCATCTAAAAGCAAATCTGCCAAATATACCCTACGTCTTTCGTATCACTTTGTATTTACGTCGAGATTACCTTTTTAAGCTGCTATTTATACGGAAATCACTAAACGTTTGTCAAATTGACCGAGACAAAGACAAATACAAAAAAGAAATGTCATTTTTATATATTATGTAAATATAGATAAATATAAAAAAAAACAAATCATATGTTTATTTCAAAATTACAATGTTGAGATTGAATATGAAAAGTAACGCCTTATTGAATTTACCTTCGATGTCAAAGGTGTTTCAAAACTATTTTGTTTAAATCTAATACAAAATTGTGACGCATTCGAGAATTTACTTCCAATATCCTAGTTGTACGTATTCTTCAAATTGGATTTCAATAAAAGGAAAATATATATAACATTTACAGGTAAAAATCAGACATCCTTTGTCAAAGTGGAAAAATTTTATGTCTAATATATATATATATA
>DVQP01001264.1:0-16306 GCA_018231745.1 Danaus eresimus | reverse complement strand
TTATGCTTATTTTAAAGAATTGGTACCGAAAGGTTGGCTTAGGCCTATTAATCATAATAACCACCTTTGCTTACAAACTTTACGATATATATATTTTTTTATTGTGTTTTATAATGTTTTTTTTTCTTAATATGTTGTTAAAAATATTAGTTGCAACAAATAATACAGTCAGTAAGGTTATATTTCATATGTGTCATTAATTGACAGAAGAATTGACATTGAAAGAATAAATATTGAATTTTATTTTTATGAAACAGCACAAACTTAATTATCACAGGTTTTTATGAATGGTAGGTGAAATTATCATTGGCATCTAATAAAGACATTGGCATTTATAATAAAAACACTTTGGAACTTACAAAATATATACTTCGCGTATTTTATTATTTTTTGAAACTACATACTCCCAACTTTTCGGTTACTTTGCAGCAACCGTGATCATGAGAAAAAGAGATGCTTAAAAAAACTTTTCAAAAAAGAGATTTCGTTACAAACGAACATAGTACATACATAAGTCTGAAGCTAATAAAAACGTAATAATAATAAAATAGTAAGCCGAAAAATATTAGTTTCATTAAAATGAATACTCGCGAAAGTCCTAGATCTCATTTAATTTTAAGATAATTTAACGAAACAGTACTAAGAAGGTACTTAATTATTATTGATGCTGGATGGATAATTGGTCTGGCAACTTGCACAATACATTCAAATAAAAAGTTACATTTGAAAATCATGTAAGAGCGATTGTGTTTTTTTCTGTCGATATTTAAAATGCCTTGCAAAAAAATCTGCCAACAGACGGTGTATGGTATTCACTCCTATGGAATGGTTACTATTCATTTGAAATTGTCAGCAATATTCCCTACAACAATCGTAAAAATCAGATCACAGACGATGAGTAAAATGAATACAATTTTTTCTTACCTGTAGCTGAGAATAGTCCGTTGGTATGGTCTAGCAGATATGTTTATGTTTACAATACATACTAATACTAACATATTATATATCTTTTATCAGTCAGAAGGTATAGGGGTCCTGAGATCTTGGTCTAATAGTGCTTTTAGAAATGGTCATAATGTCAGAGTATTTTTAATTACCTTTCGGTAAATATTATGCATGTTTTCTGTATTTTTCTAAATAAAATTGAAAAAAACAAAAGAACGTTACAAAAAAGCATAGATTAAAACTTTTTAGGATAGATTAAAACTAAAATTCCACAAATGACACAAAGAACTAAAATTCTAATCAGAGGACATATGCTATCTCCTTATTAGTTGCACTGTTAGAGAATTTTATCTAATAAAATATTTATGCTACTGAAGGTTTCTTTGATACGTAAAAAACATTCGCCAAGTTAGTCAGAAGTACTTGCTTTTTAATCATAATCAGCATAGGACCATGCTGTTTTGTTCACTAACTTTTTGCAGGAACATATTTACGCAAATCGTAGTCCAACAGTTAATTCTAATTGACTAACTTTAAAATTACAAATATATGTCTATAAAAACTTCTAGAAGACCGGCAAACTTTATTACCACTGTTATTATTTCGCTCATCAATCTGTTCCTTTCACTTATAATATAAACTTCGTGGTGAAAACTCAAAAGTAAGATGGCCTGTTAAACAATCATTCACAAGGCTTAGTCGGGAACAACTTGGGAAAAATTATATAATTGGTTTAAAGAACCCAGACATAAAATGAAGTTTAAAAAAAATCTTTTATGAATAGTATTTTAATTAGACAATGAAAATAATATAAAAAATTGTTGGTATGCAATTAGATGATCACTGCATTTCCACTTTTTATAAACCAGAATAATTGGAAAGGACGCTGCTCTCACTGCAGACAGTTTACAAAAGAGGTTTTATATTTGGTTTAATATTGTACATATTTGTTATAACTTTGTTGTATTTTATAATTTATTTATCTGACAAAAACAGATATTTTTTAATGTTATTTTAAAGAAAATTATTTATAAATGTACCTGATAAGTCATCATAGTAAATTTATACTTTATGTTATTGACATACATGTATATATTAGAATTATTCCAATGTTGGTTAAAAAATATACAATAGTTTTTGCCTACGACTTTGTGTGCGTCAATTTTAGAATAAAAAATATATAGCTTATTGGGCCAACTCTGTTTCGCCTTATAGGCCGTAGTTAAGAAGATTTCGCATTTTTTTTCCTTAATTTTTCTTTTGTTTTTCGTACGAAGGAGATAAAAAGTATCATATGTCCTCAGCTGCCTCCCCGGTAATTTTCGGCCTCATCATTACAGCCTTCTTGAGTAGAAAATGATAAAACTAACATGACTTATATAGATGTAGTTATCATGAATTAGGTGATATTATGTATTTAATTTCATAATACTCGAAACTATTGCCCCGGTTCACTAACTAAAATTTAAAAAAACATTTACAAATTTAATTTTTATATTAATTAAATTCTATGACACCTAATTAATATTCATATATTCTGTCATAGAAGTAGATGAAGAATGAACCATTTAAACAAACAAGGGCTTTTATGTTTCTTTGTGGAAAAAGGTGAAGCGGTTTATGGTGAGAGCATCGTTACCGGTACCAATAAATATTTACAATGCTCGCTTACTGACGGACTACACCACAGAGTGTTCCCGTTAGTGTCAAATTAAATGTTATGTGACCATAACATGAAGAGCCTAAGGTTTATGTTATAAGTCATATCGGAGATGTGATGGTAATAAAAACGACCAATAATAAGAAAGTTTCAAAACGGAGGCATGGATTAATAAAAAAACACACACAGATAATGTATATGGAAATTATTTTAATTGATTTAATAAATTAATAGATAGCATAATATTTCTTGTACTCCTATCGTAAGCATTTCTTATAATATTTAGATTTTATTTTAACGTTGGTTTTGCTTTGAACGATCCAAACATTTGAACGTATCCAGAAACATGCCCTTAAGCATTACGAATATCATAGTGTGTAATGTATAGGAATTAGTTAAATAGTTTTCCAATAAAACACACCCGCATGTGTACTTGCGTATATATTAAAAAAAATTTAAGAATCTAATAGTAAAAACATTCAAATTAAAACCATTACACAGAAGTTTATTATAGCAAATATTAATCAAAACTTGTGAAATAGGATATTCTAGTCCATTTATTACTTATTGCGTTTGTTCCGTCGCTAACAATGAAGTGCTGTGGATATTAAATTACAAAACTTAATACAGCAAAAACAAAGTTCGTTGCAAATCTGAATGATTTATAACTCACTAATGCAGACAACATGGAATATAAAGCTTTTAATAAATGGAACTAAAAAAAAATACGTTGTCTATTTTTGTGTTTTGTCTTTGAAGCGACTCATCCAATTAGAGGCGGACTATAGACAAATGGAGAATTTCACATGATAGTGTTCAAAAACAGACAGATTTTCCCTACAGCAAATACATATCCTGAGCTTCGGATATATAAATATCCGAGGACTCATTTATTTACTGCATTGATTTTTTTTTTTTACAATGTTTCTATTTTTATACAAGCCGTTGAACTGTGTCACTGCGTTTGTATGTATATAATGTTTAAAATTGTAGATGTTATAACTACGGTCGTAAATATAAGTTTCAAACACGACTACTATTTTAAATGAAGTTGCTTTAAACTAGCCGCTGGAGACTTATGATTTTGCACTTGAAGTAATGGTTGTTGGAAACTCTTAAGTCTTTAACACTTTATTAGCAACGTGATATCAACAAAAAACATTATATAAAAGATAAAAATATTACAAATCTCTAACTTTAAGGATATTATATTCGAATAACAAGTCGTACATTCGGCATAGAAATACCTTTTTGTTATATATTTGTTGATAATATGAAAGCGATCATTCCTTGCCAGTTCCCAGAAATCTGTTTGTCATTCGTTTTATGAAACTATTTCCTTTTCTTCCGCAAAAAGCTCAATTCTGTGCTGAAGTGGAGATACCGGCATTCCTTTGGATCGCTTGTTATCGCTATGACGGAGTGAATCATTGTAACAGTACAACCCTATTTCCACTTCATAGCTCATTTGATTCTCAAAGATATTAACTGTTTTATGGCACTAGTATTTAAAAGGTAGGTTTTCATTGTATTCATTATATTATGTAAAACTTTGTATATATACATATATATATTTAGTGAGTATTTTAATAGAACTGTTAGTTTCTAAATTTTCAAACACGGATAATACAAAGCTTTAGCCCGCGTTGCAGCAAAACCCATGGCAGGTTTTATTTGAAGCAAACTTTGTATGAAATTAACATATTTGAACCACTTAACAAATGTTATTGTTACATCCGTAATTTTTGTTGTTAGCTTTACATAATTCCATACCAGTTTTAATACCTCTTATCCGTTATACATTGTGCTAAAACTTTGAATAAATTTAAATGGCGCATATTTTAAGCGATTGTCCTAAACGCCAACAAGGGGCAAATTGCCAACCGCTTTGCTGTTTTTATGAAGGTAACGATATGGCTATATTTCCAAAATGAATTATGAATTTAGTAGAGATTTTGGTGCATTACATTATTTATTGTTTGGCAATGTTACCGCAAATTAACGTACGTCCGTATATGAAAAAAAATAAAATAAAAGCGTTTGAACTGCAAATAAAAAGGAAGGATTTTTTTTTCCGACTGAATATTATATGAGTTCGAATAGAATTAACCTAAGTTAGATACCCAGTTACACACGAATTTCACTAACTCAAAAAAATGCCTTATTTTCTTAACACCTTCTGAGTTATATAATATAACGTAGGTATATGCAAAAAATACACTATTCCATTACAACTTTTAATATAATATAAGAAAAAATAAGGTGTCTTTGCTTTTGTATGGGTTTTTTAAATATATTAACATTATTGGTTTAAATGTATACTTTATAAGATAAAATATGATAACATAGAAATTATGCATTTTATTATGTTCTAACCATATTAAACTTACCTTTCAGTAACAGTGACAGTGTTCGTATGGTGTATCGTGCTTTTCCCTCGTTTGCGTCTCCTCGTCCTCTTCCGTGAGTACGATGCTAAAAGCAGGCCTTTCCTTGCATCGATACGTTTCTTAGAATCCTTGGCGAGGGTCCGAACAGCTAGAGACGTCGGATCAAAGCTGAATGTGGAATCGTCGCGATGTTCGTTTAGATCCTTTTTTCTTTCCTAATCGTAAACAAATTATGTTTTTAATAAATTACTCATTAGATTCTTCTCACTAAAATTACTCTTTTTGACGTCCCTTCTATTAATTTGTATTGAATTGTGTTTTTTTTCCTTAAAGAAAATATATTGACATACCAACTAGCTGTTGAATAATTTATTCGTCTGAAATCCTATTAGTAAGTTTGCTAAAGTAACAGCTTAAACAATCATTCAGGTCTCAGTTAAGGAACGAGATACTGAATTTATCTACACATTATACAATATTACATTAATTCTACTCTTTTAGAAGAGTCAAAAACTCGTGGTTTTTCTTGGACAATTTTATAAATTAAATGTCGAGTGAAATTTTATTAATACGACAAGTAATTTAAGGCCCATCAGTTTGGTGAGCGAGCATAAATCTCATAGCAATCGTAGCAGTAACAAGTAGTGCCGTATCACGTTAGTTCCAGTGACACATACAGCCGCGCACTATTTCACTCTTAATGCCACTTACTGGTTCCATTTCTCAACAGGAAAAAGCTATTTATAGTCCACGTTCAACTCAGTTGCATCCAACGTGGTAATTTTATTAACAGTTCGAATGGAATGTGATAATTAACAGCTAACCATACCGTTATTGGTATATTAAAATAGAAGAGGTATGTTTATTATTGATAAAAACTTATATTAAAAATGTGAATTGTAGGATTAATTTAAATATTTAATGCTATTTTTCTTTTAAAAAGGTAAGAATTGAGACTTACCGGACTACTTAATCCAAAATTTCATTTAAGTTTATTTATTTCATTTTAAATGTATAAAAATGATTCACGTGGCCAATACAATATGTAAAATACATAAATTTTGTACCTCTTGTGTTATCTGCGATTCTTCTTCGTAACTCAGTGCCACCACAGCCAGCATCAGGTTGATGAGGTAGAAGGAGCCAAAGAAGACTACAACAGTGAAAAATGACACCGACATCGGTCCACACGACGATAGAACCTGGTAAACATTTGATTAATATAACAAAAAAACGCAGAGAGATAAATTAATATTATTTAACATTAGACCAATATTAAAATTAGTTTTTTATGTTTTTAGATGATTATATATTTTACAAACCAATATGGATTATTATTTGCATCGTAAAATGTATTGTCGAACCGGTTTTCTGTATTTATTCATAACGGTGACAGGTACTCAAATAGTTTAAGTAATTATATACTAAATATAGTTTGAATAAAATTTTAAAGTATACTAAAATTGCATTGAATGTTAGTTAGAAGAATATAGTTAGTTTCACCTAAATTTACGTAATTAAATAATTAAGAAGCCAATATTTTAAATCTACCCACAGTATATTATGTTATACTATAACATAATATTTATGACGTCAAAGTTATTTCAAAACAGAAAATCTATAGACGAAAACATAAATTCGCCAACCAACAAGCATCATAACTTGGGATTTATGGAAGTGTGCGACTTTATCGCCACATTAATTCAGAGTTAGTGCAGAGGACAATGATCATAATCCATTGCAATTATTAACCTAACTAGTGTTGTAGACGTGCCAACATGACTTATATAAAACATGATCAGTAACTCATGATACCTTTAAATCAAGAAAATAATTTTTATGAATGGTTTATAATGCATGACAAACAGGTATATGTGACAAAATTTAAGATGAAGAAAACGTGTTTTTTAAAGAATGTACGTATAAATAACAAATATTGGAGAAATATGATTCATACATATTACAGAATTGAATTGGTTGTGACTGATAAATAAATTGCTTTTATTTATAATTGTTTGGTTATAGATGATAAAATTAAACTGTAATAAACTTTAGATTTTTGTAAAAAGATTTGATTTACAAAACTCTAAGCAGAAATTTATTTTAAAAAATTTTTATATCTCTCTCTCTAATTAAAAAATGATTTTTAATAGAATTTATACACGATTACTTTTTATATAGTTGAATATATTATGACATGTTTTAACTTTCTATGAACTGAATGATCATTTGTTATACTCTGTATATATGTCATATAAATTTTATTTAGTCTGTGTTTATGGCAAGGTCGATTTTGACAGGACGAACTTTTGTGAACTACGTCCTACGTGCCTACGTCGAAGAGAAAAAGTTAAGCTAATTTAAGTAACTCACAGTGGACTCAAAATAAAATTAAATATTTAAAAAACGCTGTTTAGTTCAAAATTGGGAGTAACTGTTCGAATGTGATGAAAGCTTCTGCAAAATATTTTTTAATTCATGATTCCTTCTTAAATTGCTTGTCAAAAATTCAAGTGTGGGTCTTTATTTTAAATGGTCACGATATCAAAGTGCCAAGGGAATAATTGATGTATTATTTCGCATGACGTATTTTGGGAACGAAGGTAAAGAGACTCTTCTAATTTTATTTATTTAAATGAAACGTTTACTTAATTCCTTTGTTTTTTATACGTAAACATATAAACTTTTTTTAATTGTATATTTTACTGAGGTAATAGTTTTATATAATTATTTTATATACAGATATATATTTAATATATTAAGGTTTAAATATCCAAAGACAAACAAATTGAAGAACGTCTCATTAGCACAGAATAATTACGCGGTTGAAATGGAATAAAAAATACCCCGTCGAGTTGGATAGCACTTAAAACGTAATTCATCTTTGATGTTTTAGAGAATTGTGATTCATTAAAACGAAAAACAAATACGAAATATGGATTAAAATATTCAATTCTGATTTATTTTACCATTAACTAACTCATTACACGATTTTTCAACAAAGAGAAGAAAGTCATTTAGCGTATTCCTCATCAAATTAATAGTCTAAATGTATTATGTACATTAATTATGTAAAAAAAAAACACTAATCTGTTTAATACTTAATTTCTACAAACAAACAAACTCACTTCCATATTTAAATTAAAATTGCTGTGAAAATAAAAATACCTAAATTATACATTATAAGAATGAATTTATCTGTAACCAGATTCTTATAATTAAAGAGGAAATCACCTAAATAATTACGGTATCCGCAATTTTATGTTTATTATTTTTAAAATTTTTGTTAATATTAAAGTCTAATGAATTATGTTAATGTAATCATAAAACCTATTTGAAGCAACTCGTATCGCACACATAGCCCGAAACCCTTAATTAATTTTGGAGTGATGGTTACACGAATATTACACGCCTTTGTAACGTTCAAGAGCTCTGATAATATCCTCAACATCCATTGTTTGTTCATAAATATAATATGAATTATTATAACATAGTAGAAATCAATACGCACGAGAATGCAACAGTATTGCGAGTCAAATATACACTCAGACGTGGAAGTTAATTCTATAAATCTATTTATGAATATATTAATTATGAATAAACTTAGAATTGATCAACCTTAAAATTATTAGTCAGTTTAATTGCACGAAGATTCCAAAACAATCCCAATTAACTTCGTTAATTGTACTACAGCTTACATAAAATAGAGTAAATTTCGCAATTAAGTCACTAATTCGTATTTGTTACAACCTTTTATTGAGGAAGTTTAATTAGTTTGATATTAAATTAGTTTAATAATGTCTTTACATTTATTTGAACGATGATTTTTTTTCTATTTACGTCACCATTTATTAAGTTTACTTCAGCAAAAAGGAATTTCAAGTTCGACGACATATTTATTTTTGAAGGGAATATCTTTCGAAACGGACAAAGAAAATTTTATGTATGTGTGTTCTTTAATATAACTTAATATATATTATGTGCTTATGTGAGTTTTCAATATTATTTGTTATTAGAAATTATTTTTTTGAGATTTTGTAGTTTTAATTAGCTATCTACGATGGCACGTATTGTGATATTAAAACAGAATTATAGATAGTAATTTTTAACAACAAACCATATTGTACACGTTCTCCCAGTAGTCCAGGGTGATGAGTTGGAACGTAGTGAGCATGGACCATAGGAAATTGTCAAAGTTGGTATAACCGTGATTTGGATTTGGTCCTACACAGAGGCATGTGTATTCAGACGGGCAGTGCCTAGCGCCGGTCAGATTACCACAGATAATTGGTATCTCATCATCATCCACCATCCAGTGTGAGGGTTCGCTTATCCATCTAAAATGATGAGCATTTGTAAGCAATAGATCAGCAAATATCAATTCATGCGAATCACGAAAGTTACATCCCACACCAAGATAAATTGCATCACTTGAAATCTACTGCTGACTTTTAAATTTTTTTTTTTTTTGTTAAGTCAACAATATTTCTGAATATACACATTTATTTTAGTGTTAATAAATATCTTTTGTGAATTGATATTTATAAAGCAATTTTATTTAATTTTAATCTGCTAATGTATTACGCGTTTTTACAATATAGCTAAAGTGTGGGTAGACAAACTTTATTATTTGCCCACTTCGTTTCAGTTTATTGAACTAGCATTTAGTTTCATCGATAATTTACTTACTGTGACCATAGCTCGTCAGTGAAGTTCTCGCCGGGTGGTATAACCAAGTTCTGTACACACTTATTCCTCAACTCCCCCATGTATACTTGAAGAGCAAATAGTGCAAATACCATGAGACAGAAGATTGTCAAGGTCATTACTTCCGCCAGCTGTTTGAAGGAATGTAGCAACGCGTTGATAATAGTTTTCAGACCTGGAAATATGTAAATAGTAAGCTGATACGGAACTTTACATATAAATATTGTATTGTTCTGTGACATATTCTCTAAATGTCGGATAATATTACTGGGATTCATTTCAAACATTAGTTATGAACGTTCATATAACATATTCTAGTTTTTGCGGTGAGAGCGAAAATCCTGTCTAAATCAAGAATCATTAATCATAAAAGCAATATCACTCTAAATTTTCATACATAACTGTACAAACTAAATTATGAAATATTCTGTTAAATTATAAGTTATCTTTAAATTAGGGTATTTCTATTATATATTTGTAAGTTTTATTATTTGATTAAAAATTATCACATCTTTCTTTAAAATCTATTATTTTAAATAAATAATTTCAAACAGTAGTCGTAATGGTCTAATGTGGATTCTATTCCGCTTAGAGTTTATTTCCCGTTCGCTTACAATTTCCGGATTGGCTTACAAATGAGGCCGTGATGCCTGACAGTTCATATATTGGAAATGAGGGTTTTGCAAAAAAGTTATCGTTTATATTTTACACGAGCAAGTAACGTTTTGTTTGTCATAGAAATATTTTTATAACAAAATTTATATTTATAGGAAATATATATCTTTCTGTTATTCTTCTCCACAGTTTCTCCACTTTTCTGTTATTTTTCTCTGTGTGTTTATAAAATAAAAAGAAACGTCGGTAGTTTTGATAAAAATTGTTAACTCTATGCTTATCTAAAAATGTTTGAAAACATTCTTAAGCGATAGTTGTAGTAAGGAAAAAGAATAAAGAAAAAAATGAAACTTTGATTGAGTGATATGAGCCTATGATTTTTTATTTCGTAGTATGCAGATGAGGCAATATCTTTTGAGCTAGCAAAGCATATATTGAAAAATATATTCAGTCCATAAAATGGAACGTATATCCCACCTTCGACAAAGAAAATAAAATAGGAAAAGGCTCTCTGATATCAAAGCTGACGTCTAAGTTGTTTTTATCCGGCCTCAAGCAAAAATACCTTCGAAATTCGGAGCATCCAGAAATGTTGTAGCTTTAAAATAGACAGACGAAAAGCTATTCGAGGAATGAAAGACAGAGAACATAGAATTTTTCACTTTTTATTACAGCATACAATAATTTACTGTGTATCATGCTCTTTAAGCGTTAAAAGCTCAACAGACAATATAAGGGTGTTGTATAAGGCCGTGTAAATCAACAAGGCCGTGTAAAGCAAATATAAAGAATAAAAAATAAATATCTTAAAGTTAATATTTTAAAATCTATTTTGTCGTCATTGAATTCTTTGGTATATATTAGTAACTTACCGGGCATAATGGAAACAGTTTTCAAGGCCCTTAGTACTCTGAACGTCCGTAGGCCAGCAAGGTTGCCAACCTCCATGCCGATGGTAGCATAACCGGAGGTTATTACAACGAAGTCCAGCCAGTTCCATGGGTTCCGTAGATAAGTATACTTATTAAGTATAAAACCTTTCGCTATGCATTTTATTATCATCTCCGCAGTGTATATCGCCAGAAATATGTATCTGAAACAACAATATTACAGTTGGTACACACAAAAAAAAGTAAAGAATCACCCAGCACGTTCATAAACGAATAGATTAAAAGAGAATATTTATTTTATTAAAAGCATTCATTATGCTGATCATAGATGAATAAAATAATTTTCAATTGATGTCTTAAATGTTATTCTTAGGAGTATACAACAGAACAAAATGCTAACATTATCTTCACATTTATGATAAAATCAGAGGGTCGTTTTAAAGACTTTCGTTACGCTAAACCCCGTATCAAAGACAAGGGGGCCGTCTCAGTCTGTCGTGGGTGTATTAATCAAATTTTGCATTATCCACCCCGATCTGATCCACTAGTCCTAAGTCAACATATTAAGATCTGATGTTAAACGGACTAAAATTGGATTACTTTAAAGGCTAAGCAATGTTTACTTTCATTGAATATTTCGTTTCTGATCACCTTTGAAATTTTTAATAATACTCGCTCAGTCGTATTGTAATGTTTTGAAAATAAAGAAACATGAGAGTATGCCAGAAACTAATTCATTTGAATGAAACATTTGCTTGAACACAAACAGATGAATAAAGGAATAGGATATGAAAGTAATTGAACTGCTGAATATATCGTAGGATATGAATTTATACAAGCCTTTTATTAACCTGAATTCTAAGGTACAATATTTTAGTCTGTACCAACGAATCCTATATAAAATGTCATTGGTATAAAATACCTTCATCATAAATGCAATAAAAAAAATTCAATTACATTAGTGCGCATTTTTATATACAGAGTTTTTTCACAATTTCATCAAAAAAAAAATTTCAATTTGCAAAGCCTAAAACACATTTGAAATCCTTTTGAATAACGGATTCAATATTATTATTTATGATCACTTTTAATCGTTTTTATAATATATTAATCAAATAATTTTAATCCACTTTTATTGTTTCAGGTCATCTTTAGGTAGTAACACAATACGAACGTCTTTTGATAAAGCGATTTAACCTAATAATAAATCTGATTTGTAAGCTACAATGAATTGCAACGGTTTATTTATTAAATTTACGACGAACTTTTCTTCACTATACCTTCACAGCACTGTTGTTTGAGATTTAATTATTATCAAGACGTGAGCGTTAACGTCATGCAAACACGACATTAGCTAATAGAGCGTGAGTCTTCAAGATATAAATTTACCATAACGATTCATGATATCTATAATCAAGTTGTTATTATTAAATCAAACTAATATGAACGAATAATTAAAAATATATTATTTTAACAATCCACGAAAAGTACATTTCTAGATCTTATTTATAACATAACTTTTACGTAGAACATTTCTTAGAGATCTTTTTAAATCATAGATTGCTAAATGCTACACGTATGATGGTTGTTAATTTAATGGTGAAGTCGAAATAATATATGTCAATTCTGTCATTACTTCCTTTTCTAATATAAATCGTTATCTTTGAATAAGTATTGTGACATATTATTTCTTGTTTTAATATTATTTTCTTAAAATATACTTCATAACTTTTACAACTTATTGTAAAGATTTTCTATTTTTATTTTTTGGAGAAGTCTATAGATACAATAGTTACAAAATACATTTTCGTGTTCTAATAATTATTTACGGGTTAGCCTTCGTTGAAATTTTAATATTCACAAAATGTAACATTGGAATAAACAAATCATGAGTCCTAAAACTATTTATTTTTACAGTAACTTACGACTTTCTTTCTTAATAAATATAATTTAGTACAAAAAAAAAATATATCACCCGAATAATTGTATATCACTATTTCACTGTGACAATTTTATTAGAGCAAATTTAATATAACATTTCAAATGAGATCTACTCATGACTTTCTATTAAATTTCCGGCCGTCGGGGAGTCCATTTTGACACAATTAAATCATACACGGTCCGGTTTATAATTTTAGTCAGACGAGCTTTTAGCCGATCCGCACTTCCTTGTAAAGTAACTCGTGTCATACTAAATTTAATTTAATATGACCGTTAGTATTATCAATGCCTTTAATTTAACGATATTATTTATTTTATATTATTTAATAAATCCTTTACCTAAACAGAAAACACTTTTGCTGTTATGAAAAGGATTGAAAAGGATTTACCATTTATAATATAAAAAAAGATATTCCATGCTCTTATCTTAGTATACGATATCTTTCTTCAAACTTTGCTTAGTCAACAAAAGACTCAGATTTAATTTATTATCTTAAATATAAAAGAATACCCGATGATTTTAATAAATGGTAGAGCCTAGCTGTAGTCAACTGTAACTACAGCTCGAACATAGGCTGGCTCGACTGGGGAAGTACCACCCTCTCACAGAAGATCGGTGTGAAGCAGTCTTTAATGGGTTCATTTCGTCCGATGAGTGAGAGAGCAGGTTGCCCTTTGCCTGTTCCCACCCTTTCCTACAATTTCCTGATTTTCACCCCTCCCACTATTTAAACGACCAAGGTGGGCAACACATCTGCAACAAAGATGTTGTGGATGTGGATGATCACCTTTGGGCGACAGTTACTGTCCATCAAGTAGGCCGTTTGCTCGTTTGCTGTCTTTTACAAAAATAAACTCTGTCTATCCAAGTTTTGCAACGAAACACTACATACGGAGGATTGACAGTTTTTAACTCATAAATCGTATCGTACAATTAATGTAAGTATTAAAAAGGAAACGGTTTGTGTGGATTGTGACATTGCTAGCCAAATACGCAAGCAAGATAGCTAGCCATATAAAATATTATTTATGACAATTGAACAACATTTGAAATTTTAGTACCGCACATAATTATACATTACTTTTTTTAACGTATGCTCCATTTTGTTAAAGTATTGTAAGTAGAAAGCAAGAGAAACGTTGTAATAACTGTAAAATATACCACAAAAACCTAGAATAAATATCTATATAACTATGTATCAAATATATTTTCATGTTTTTCTTTGAACACGACAAACGATATATGATTTTGAAACTAAATTAGTTTAGCTTCTCGATTATATTACTAAAACTCTTTTAACACAATGTATTAATATTGTAAACGAGGTACTTAGAGATCTACACATAATAAAGTTACTAATGACGCTATTCAAGAAAGCTTGACATTTTGACATGAAGAGTTTTAGACTTTAAGTTGCTATCATTTAGTACTTTACGGAGCAACGAACGTTTAAAACCACGTAATAATTATATCACTCATTAAATAACCTGTCTGAATTATATTTTATGAATAGAAATATGTTTGTATACATATAAGCATCATTATAAACCGGAAGTATAGTGATTTACATAAAGTAATTCAAGCCGCATGGCTCAATGTGAAGGTTCGATTGGATCCTCTATCGTCTTTACTGGTCAGTTAATCTTACAATTAATACGTGTTATATAGATATGAAGCCTAAATATATAATCCGAATTAAGTATGCGTCTTTTTAGAGTCCGTAAATATAGATATAAAAGATTTTTCTTGAATTTGAGTTTTCTACATCCATAAAATGTTTTTTTAATGTTGAAAGCATCTAAAAATAGTATCCATTTGTTCTTTTGTTTGTTATCCGTTTGATAAGTTACGTATAAATGTTTCGGTATACATTGCCTACCACGTTTATAATAACGATGAGTAAAATATTAAAATGAAAATATTCGCAATAAAAAAAGTTCAAACCTAATTAGATTTCATGTGTGAAACATTAAGCTACTGATCTTATAACACTCTTATTTATGGTAATATTAAATTCAATCTAAACAATTGAACCTATTGTACTAGTTATTTTAACAAGATAATATTAAACGTTGTCCTTATAGCACATTAGAAGTTACACAGCTTTAAGAATCTATCGTATATATAAAACATATTTCTGCCCAAGAAACAAGATTATTTTTACATGTATAAAACAAACAGTTTTGTTTGTTTTAGTGTGAAATCGAATTAAAAAAAACATTTTTAAAACAAGCGATAGGAAGTGAGAGGCTAGCGAACGGAAAAGTAGCAGTTTTATTGTAATTTAAATTTAGGCGTAGAATTTTTTCCTTCAAAATCGTCCTTGCATTTACAGTGTACATTTTTAATAGTCTTAGTCTACGGAAGCTATTAAATCAGGCCGAGGCGTGCCTGCTACGTAATTTATATTTCTTATATTTCTTATATTTAAATTGATCATCATTTGGCTATTCTGGTATAAGTTATAATTTTTAAAGTATATTTCATATCCTAATTTTATAATGAAGCCAGGACCAAACTCGAAAATACCTATAACATGTAATAAAATAAGGAAGTTTAAAAAACAAAAACTTTTACAGATTATTTTCCATGAAGTAATCAATAAAAACACGTAAATAAATAAGTAAATAAAACGGGCTCGTTCTTATTGAAGTCAGTCATAAAAAGAGTTTGTTTTCGAAGGGGAACTTTCATGTGTAACATAACATATATTAACAAATAAAATGATGACTTGTAAAATTGGTACTCGGCTATATTTTTTTTACAAATGGGTATGAAAAATTGTATAAAGCGCTCAAAGGATAAAAGGATTACAACACAATATATTGTCAACTCGCTATCGGTTCGATAAATTGAAATGACTCGCATCATTTTGAAAAGTAACAGACTTCATTGTCAAAATTAACTCTGAAATAAAGTCCTGCCAATATTTTTAGTAACACCAATCTATTTTTAGTAAAAGTATGGACCTTTGCCAACATTAATAACCGTCTTTCGGGATACTTCGCGTGCTAAGTGTTTTCTAACGAATAGCTACTTATTTGAGCTAATATTTCAAGCTATTGACTCGAATTCATTCATTTTTCCATTATTAAAACTACGACGTACCGGATGTGGTCTGCCCGCAATTAATAATTTTATATAGTTTTTAAGTCTC
>DVQP01001263.1:0-16306 GCA_018231745.1 Danaus eresimus | reverse complement strand
TACTAATCATTTCTATATGAAAGATTATATTATTTACTATTTTCATAATAAATGTACTTATTCTTGCATTATTTTAATTCTAAAGCAAATACCATTTATAATAAATACATTTTTAATGCAATCAGTTATAATGAAAATATTCATAGACAGAACAAGAGAGTTAACATTACAGAACACTGAGATTAATCTTTCAATGGACTTAATCAAGCTAAGCTGTAACAAGCTGGCTGGCCTACAGTTTTACAAAATATTTGAATGTACTAAGTTTAATCATACACTAAAATAATATTGGTACCTCACCTCAGAAATTCATGGGCGTCTTCCTGACGACCTGGTGTCAGATGTTTACATATAAGACGCAACTTGGAGTACACTTGCCAAGGCTTGATTGCTGCTCCGCCACTCTTCTGAGTTGCCATCAGGGTTGCTCTCATACCACAAATAACACAAGCTTCTGTAATTCACAATTTATATACTATAATAAGTGATTTGAAATATATTTTTTTATTGTATTAATATTAGTAAAGGGAAATCTCTGAAATGTAAAAAAAGAAACACTAAAATATATATGTATATTAATATCTACGATTTTTACATGTCCACAGTTAAATGAAAACTTGTGTTTAAATATGCATTTTTTATTATATTATATTTACATAATCCAGATGTTTGGGTTCCATTACAGCAATACTAATACAGTTGTTGTAGTGATTCAAAAAGCTTAGTTTCATTTAAAATGTGTATTTGCAATATTATGGAAGCCTTACCTTCTTGATTACATTTCTCAGCATGTGTACATTCAGATACAAGCCAATTAGCAAAGGCGGGAACATGAAAAAGGGCTTGTAACGTTGAATTGAGGTAGCAGGTGTTACCAACATTCTGCATACCAGCCCCCGCTGCCCAGGCACTTTGCCATCCCAATTGTACTTTTTCCACAGGGAAGAAAACCCTCTTGGGTTTTGGCAATCCTTCATCACTGTTTTTTGAGTTCTCTGTAAATATTAAGGAAGTTGCCATTGCATTGCTTAATTTTAATGAATATACTATTTCATTTAACATATACATTATATTAAACTATGAATTATAAAATTAAAATAATATAATGTATATTAACTATAATTTACAGTACTGTACTATTCGAAGGAAAAAAAAACAAATGCTCTTTACGTTTTAAAGGTTGTTTAAAAATAAAAAACAGAGTTTTAAACATTATTAGTTAAGACACAAAAATCATCTTGAATATTATTAGTATGGAAAGTTTATTAATAACACAAAATTCTTTACGGAAGTAAATATTGACATCGTGTAAAGATAACCTCATACAATTCTTAAATGATATTAATACTATTACAATTAAACCCGAAGTTTTTTGCAATAACTATTTTCTTACCTGTATTTTGATTCACTGAATTAACATCTTTTTTAAGTAATTTGCTTTCAAGCACAGGTTTTTTACGTATAACCACGTATTTAGACTTCAAACCATCGAGTACATTGCTTTGATAGTCACCAGATTCTTCAAATTCAATTTTAGACAGTAGAACACTCTTTGCTGATGAGTAAAGTCTTCTATCTAATAAAGAAGAGTTTGAGGAATCTTCTGCAGTTAAAGACAAACGCAATGCGCTGGATACTGGGTCACAAATTGAAGCGGGCATTTTACCTCCAAAACTGCACTATCACTCCACGAATATAGTCAAATTTCAAAGTTATACATGATAATACTTAAATTTTTGAGCAATAATGTATAAAAAGTTGTTATATTATTTAATCATTAGTACAACCATGTGTATATACCCAAAATACAAGTTCACGGCACGTAAAAGGGAAAACGCACACAGTCCAACCATACGCGAAGATAAAATCCATAGACGATATAGAATATATATATCTTGAATTAGGAACATAGGCTAAATATGGTAATATGAAGTAATGAAATGTTTATAATGTATTAAAAACACAAACAAATATTTTAATTTTTCTTATTCCAATAAAATTATAAATATTTCAAGTGTGTTATGTGATTTTTGAGTAAAAAATATAATAAACCTTGTTACTAAACTATATCTGTTTATAACGTTATGGTTTATAGATTATAACCAAATTTCATTACAAAAAAATAACTCTTGCAAGTTTTATTAATTTTATTATGAGATACATTTCTTTATTTTAAGTATCGTATACCTGGAGTAATTAAGTTTTATGTTATCAAATTCAAACAAATACACACTTTGGATTGAAAAAAATATAAATAAATGGCCACAAGGCAGTCATTGACAATAGAAACGAAAATTGCTTTTTGTGACATTTGTCAAAGTCAGCATTAAAAAGTGCTAACCTGCTCTTTGAGCAATGAGTGAAAGATTTTTATAGATTAAATATAGCGTCATTTCTAATACATACAAGTAATTTGAGGATCTCATGTAATTATTATACATTCAAAATAGACATTACACTTTTAAATTAGTGCATTTCTGAGTAGATAGTGAGCGCCGGTGAAATAGTGATCATGGCGAATCCGTCATCAGGCGTTGGTAAGATTTTAATTTTATTTTTAGTTACTTTTTAATTGTCCATTGAAATTGCTATTAATTGCACACAAATGTGTCCTTCTAAGTTTACTTAAATTTAATTTTCGTTTTTCTTTACAAGTGGTGCCGAGAAATTTTCGTCTGCTAGAAGAACTTGAGCAAGGTCAGAAGGGAGTGGGCGATGGCACGATCTCTTGGGGTCTCGAAAGCGATGATGATATGACTCTTACTCATTGGACTGGCATGATAATTGGACCCCCTAGAGTAACTTAATTTATATAATAATTATTAATATTCTATTTAAGTAATTTTATAAATAATTTGTAACACAATATTAAAACCTTTGCTATAAAACAGATTTTTTAACAACATTTGCTTAATGATGTGTTGTGTTTTGTTACCAGTGGCATTAAAGTGGCATTCCTAAATTAGATTAGATAAAGTATAAGTTATTGATTGGTCTTCATTTAACATCTGAAAGTTGCCAATATATTGAATATGAATGTATGTAAAATCTATTAAGTTCATTTATATTGAGGAATTCTGTTTCAGACTCCATATGAAAATAGGATGTATTCTCTTAAAATAGAATGTGGTACTAGATACCCAGATGAGCCTCCGACTGCTAGATTTATTTCTAGAATCAACATGAACTGTGTCAACAGTCAGACTGGACTTGTGAGTCATATATATTCTTTCTTTGTTTGAAAGTTATAATATTTTTTAATTTGGTTTCTCATTATAATTCTAGGTGGACAATAGACAAGTCCCTATTCTAGCAAGATGGCAGCGTGACTATACTATCAAGACAGTGCTTCAAGAATTGAGACGTCTTATGACTCTTAAGGAAAACATGAAGCTTTCTCAGCCTCCTGAGGGGAGCACTTTTTAATGTTTTCAAACATGTCTCAATAACCCAATCTACTCCAGAATATGCTAATCTATAGCTACATAAACATAAGCCCCTCTATCATTGCCATGTTTTGGTTTTCTACAATATTGGCATAACCAAATATCATGTTTGCCTTTAAGTTAACATTATGCATTTATTGTATTCTAATATATCTAGCAAAGCAAATTGTATGCTTGGACCAAGTGGATTGGGTAATATGTGTAATGTACAAGATTCACTTCTAAAATGGCTCATCACCCACTTAGAGGGTAACACCCAAATATTTATCACTACCTAAATTATTGTGGCCTTCAAAAAGTCAAACTTGCTTTTGTATAATTAGACCTAGAATTACTGATATCTTGTTTCAGGTAAATGGTGTATATGCCTATAATTTTAAACTCATAATAGCTAACTCGTTTGAAGTTATCATTTGAGTTTGTGAATATAGGTGTGAGGCCGAACCTACATCAAACAAGGCACCTAAAGTTTAAGGGTTAAAGTTATTACTATAAAAATATAATCACACAGATTTATTTTAATTTCAATTTTCTTACTTTAAAGTCAAGTGTAAAATAATTAAGGTTTTTTTCTTAGATACATAAGATAAAGTACTCCATTTCATGAATAAGGCTTGGCATTACTATGTTTGAAGACAGTTACGATGGTATAAAAAAAACTATTATACATTATTATTAACACTTACTTTTTCCCTTAAAATATATCCAATTTGCGTAATTTTGTTAATAGAAACTAAAACGGCGAGTCAAATTGTTTCATAGCATATTATTTTTACCAATGTATAACTAGCAAAGGTAAATAAATCAAATACTGTCTATGGGCTTTTTATTTTCATAATATTTATAATGTTTATGGTTTGCAAAATATGTCGAGGGTGAAGGTGATAAATAAAAAAACAGGTTCATTGAAATATTTAATATTAATACAGGCAGATAATACCGACTATAATTTCACATTATTTTGACAACTACTAGAAGCTTAGTAGTACGCGCCGACACACATACGTCCAGGTACACATTCATTAGAAGATCAGATAATTATACCGATTATTAAATATAGACACATCAAATCGTAATCAAAGCTAGATAAAAACAAAACTGGCATTACAGGGTTGCCCTTTTAAGATGTAAATCATATTTTCGGTAATTCAATGAGGACAATATAAAATGGACCTAACATTAATTAAAATACTCAATAAATTTATTATTTAATTATTACTCAATATGGCCTATAATATTATAACTGTACACAGTAAGAAAATATACAAAAATATTAAATGAGGTGTGTTTAATAAACTCATATTTTTTTTTTAATTCTTGTATTAGTACTAACCTACTTTACGGAGGGAAGAGTATTTATAATGACGTTTAACACAAAGCTTCAAGCTCTGACTTTTAAGTCGATTATATCATCGTAGTTCTATACACATAAATAGAGTAATAAAATAAATGTAACAACTACACAAACACCTAATTGATCATATTTAAATATCTGGAATCGAACAGATTCATCAATACTCTACAGATTTCTACATTTCAAAATGTCTGAAGAACGTAATGAAAATTTACAGTTTTATTATGATATCAATTAAAATTAACACAACAAACAACATTCACAGAATCTTTGAAAAGTGTGTTAGAACTGATTCCTCACAAATAAGATACAATACATAAGCAAATAAAGGAATAATTTAAAAATAAATACACAAATATATTTATTCCTTATCTGGTAATAAGTAGACATAAAATTATTCCAGGTGAAGTAAAAGTAATTAATACATTAACATTATTCCAATGGTATATAAATTGGTTATGTTGTGGTAAAAATTCTATCCAATGTTTATATTAAGAATTTAAACATTTTACAAGGTACAAATGAAAAATTATGACATATCCAATCATTGTTGTAGTATGAGATTTATCGCTTTGCAAAGTTTGTGAAATAACACCTAAGAATATTTATATGTTGATATAAAAGTCATTATATCCGCTTTATATGAAGTAACCGAGAATACAGATCCTTATAGTAAATAAGTATGCGTATATAGAAACATATATGGAATTGTTAACATATTTATGTAGCTATTTACATACCATTACAGTTTGTACTTAATGGCATTATGCTATACAAATCGACACTAACACTTAGTGTGAAGCAATAATAGATCTCTATATTTATAATTAGAAAAATAAAGATACACAATTTCGATGACAATAGTCCACAAAAGATTGGGGGTCGGAAAACATCAAAAATATAAGAGAAATAACTAAGAAGAAACTGGGGCTACGGTTGCTGTTTGTTAAGCTGAAATAAAAAACAAATCAAAGACATCCATGACCTGAACACTTAAGTTACAAATGAAAAAAAAATCAACAATACAATTCTGAAATTTAATAACATAGAGACTATACAACAATAGTTATAGAAGCGCCCAAAGCATCACAATAGAATGAAATGTTGTTTGAAATACTGATCGGGCATACCGGCGTTTGGCTTGACACATCTTAATAAACGAATTACTACTCTTTGGTACAAATATTTAGCAGTTTGTTGAAATGTACACGAACAATGTTTACACATTAGAGCCTATAGTCAATGTTTAAAATAAAACCTATAAAAAAGAAGTCCAAGGCAGCTTACATTTTCATATAATATTTTATATAGACTATTATTTACAATTAAAATAAATATGTACATAAATATTTTTTAATAGACAACATGTAACAATAAATTTTCAATTGCATATTAATCACTACAAATAATTAAAAACAAGTTCATGATATACATACTTTGATACTTACCTACACTACAGTGGCAATTGTTTATGTTAATTGAATCGGCAAATAAAATTTATTATTGTTAACTTCTACATAGACTGTTTATTGTGACAGACGCACTGACTCGTGCCAGTCTATTGTAGTAATGATTACATGTTCTATGATAGAAGTTTTAAATTAAAAAATAGTAATTTCTCAAACTACTATATGCTTCAGCACCAAATCAGCACAATTCATTAATGTCACAATTGCAGTGTCCTTGGAATAATTTTTAATATTACTGGTATCATTTGGTATTAGTTATTGCTTCATATTGTCAGTCATGTAAATTGTTTATAAGAGATGCTTGTACATGAAAATCAATTAAAATACAGAACAAAAATTTGTATTACAGTTTTTTTTTTTTTCAAATTAATAAATGTATCATTTCTTTTATATTACTATTACTGTTATCGTTGGCACTTGAAAAATATATACATGTATATTTAATTTGTTCTGACAGAAAAAAAAAATGTAATATACAAATGTACCTTCAAATTGAACATTGATAAATTATCTATAGTAAAGCATCAAAGAATACTAAGGCACCACATTGCTAATGAAATCAGCACTAAGAGGGGTTCAAGAGAGAGGAAACCACATATTGGATACACGTAAATAACTATCTTAATAACAGTAAATTAATAATATGATATATAATAAACTAACACCCAATATTCCACAAAACCTGTGTAACATATATTATAATTAATAATTTAGTGCTATTTTATATATAATAGATATGGAACTTTTATTGGCATTTTTAGTATGTTTATTTCCAAGCCCCGTTTTTTTTTTATAAAATTCAGTTCTCATTCACTTCACGGAACCTATTGAAACTCTTAGGTCATTGAAAGTGAGTACCCACCAACTGAATTCTGACCCTGTTGACCTAATATTATTTATAGACATTATAAATGCATTACATTGTTTGAATCAAAACACATCAAAGATAGAATGGCCCCTTGCATGTTACAAAGTTAACTTTTCCTTTTAAAAATGTTTGAAAGTAATAAGGTTCTATAAAAGATTTCTAAACCTACCAGTATAATTATTTGGCGATATAAGGGGCAACCATATTATACTTATATTAGTAATCACTTTAAGAACATTTATAGACAACATATAATATGTTGAAATATTCAATGAGATATATGAATTGCTCGTACATACATAGTGACAGGGTCTTATATGTATCCATAACAAATAGGCTGTTGTAGAGCAAGTGAATTTTATAGCTAGTTTGTTCGTATATTTAAATTATACCTGTCTGGGTGTAAGTATATGTGAAATAAATATATTAAAATTGTATAAATGTTACTAAAGTTTGTAAATTCAAATTATCAATTAACTGAAATGATTATGTGATAGAAGATTCATTACAAACATCCCAGCTCAAGGTCCTGATAGTCGAGAGGGATATTCATTATAATGTGCAATATCATCAGTCATGACTCGTTCAGATCATAAACAATGAGTAATAAATTAACAACAATGATAGAAAGTGGTATTGATGGGGAAATATATCGAGACTTGATTTTTAAGTCTTAGGGGAGAAAAATAGGATACTCAGCATAGACCATGCAGCCGGCGTGCGGAGGGCGGTGGTCGAGCGGCTGCCAGAAGACGTAACAGAGGTCTACCGCATAGAGCCACCAGACCACCGCCGGCCCACCGTGTCGAACTCGCCTCCTCCACCTTTGATAATTAATATATAAGTATGTAAATTACAAATATCATTTGTTCATGGTACAGTAGTGATCATTCAACTGTTAAGTTACTTCAGCAATGCGATTGAGTGAACGCGATTCTCGTAATCTGCTCTCTTTGCGGGCGGCTCTCCTACGTCGGCCACCGGTACCCCCGGCCGCGCCCCGAGCATCACCCGCCGCGCCACCTCCTCCCCCACCCCCACCACCACCACTGCTGCCGCCGGACGAATTACCTCCTGTGAAATTATTTATATAATAAAATTAAGAAAATGTGGTACGTTTCAAATCTATAAAACCAGGGAAAATATATGTCTAAATAAAAATACGCCGTCTAATATAAGGAGTGAGAGACTTAAAATTTAATATACAGATGTCATACATTTTTATCTAATAATAGTTTTTTATACTATATACATGATAGAAAATAAAATAAAGAGATGCATAACAGAAACAAAATGTATTACTTATAGTTAAAATATTGTTGAAACTGGTGGTGAATAAGATATCATTAGCAGTTGTAACCCGTCTCCTGCCGGGTATACGCCTTATAACATTGAGGGTTTATAAAAAAAATAGTAAATTCGAGACCGTGAGCTGTGGTAGCGGCGGGTGGCGTGGGGTGAGGGGCGGGCGCTGCTCGTCGCGCTGCGCCGCGTTCCTGACTGTCACTCGAGTCGTCGTGCGAGTCGCGTCTCGCTCGCTCCCCGGGCGCGGTTGTCTGCTCCCCGGCCCGCTTCTTCTTCTCGGAGTCGTCGTCGGATAGGTCCGAGGACGAGCACGACCCCGCGCGGGCTCGCCGTCGACGGCAATCAAGTCTTTGCCGACGGGCCGGAGCTGGCGGCGCGGGCGCACGACGACCGACATCCGCTACAGCTATGGTCACACCGCAAGCACCTTCGCTTCCACCCTCATCCAAGTTTACCTACAACAGATATATAACATAGATAAACTCGTTTGAATGTAAGAATTAGATGTCGATATTCGAAATATATTTCAAATTGAATGTGTCATGAAAATAAACGTAAATATAGTTTGGTAATAAAATTTATACAGATGCATTGACTATGATGTTGGCAAAAAAATATGAAAGAAGTAGAATAGAGAATTATTTTGTTATCAGAGGGTTAGACAATGTCCCATAGATAATGTAATTTTTGCTTGCTAGGTATTTCGCAGTGGTTATTATGAGACCTTAGTGAGATTGTCTGCTAATAGTGCAGGCCGTGCGAGGTGGAGGCGCCCCTCGGACCGCGAGCCGCGTCGCGCGTCCCCGGAGCGGGTGGCGGCGGCGCCAGCTCCTTCTTCATCGTCTTCTTCTTCACGCACGATGCTACATTTGCGTGAACGCTGTTGATGGTAAAATTTAAATTGAAAGTTTATAATTATTTAAAGTAGCCTTTCAGAAAGTGGGCCATAACACTCAGATTGTGGGTGCAGCAGGTTCAAAGGGTATCGGTAAGAGACCCAGAAAAAAAATGGTGCGTTGTGTAGAAGCGTAGGAAGTGATTTGTAATTTCATCCAGCCAGCATATGTTGCAGTGGTTTTTCAGAAGTAGAAAAAATCGGAGCGCCAAAAATTATTTATTCTTAAAGTGGGCAATAGACAAAATAAACTTGAAAACCCATACATAATAGAGATATAATTTTGTCTGTATGGTAAGATAAATGTAGACTATAAGTGAATATACACAAATTTTGTTTACTTTCACTTTTGGAATAATGATATTAACCTTTGGATAATATATTACATATATTATAATTTATAAATTGTTTTTTGTATATCTCACGGGCGGCACATCCTGCGGTGTTCGTGGTGCAGCAGGTATTTGTGGTGGGGCCAGTAAGCCTTTATTTGTCCTCGACACACCCAACACTTCTGGTCTGCGGGCTGACTGTCTTGCTTCTTGCCTTTTAGAAATAACACATATTATTAAACATTAAATAAAAGATTACACAAAACTTTGAGCAGTAAGTACCTTTTGGATCTCAACTTTCTCTCTGCCAGTAAATAATAGGTAGCTGTTATGTGGTTATACTCATTCTTTTCTAATTGTTCAAGAATATGTTCCTTTGTTCCGATAGCACCATTGACCATTCTCTGTAAAATGGCAGTGCGATCTTCTTCAGTCAAGTCTTGTTTGGCAACTAGCGGAGTATCAAAGTCTTGTACAGCCACACCTTCACCCGCAGTGACCCATGGATCGGATGCTATTTCAGACAAAGTTGCACGCTTTTCTGGTTCCCTTATTAGCATTCTACCTATAAGCCTATTGATTTTTTTATTAATAAAACTTTTACATGTATAATTAAGTACAATATTTTTTATTAATAGCAACACTATCATACCTTTTACACGAATTTGAAACATGTGTTGGTATGGTGTATTTACAATCCATAATCATAGTCAATGTTTCACTATCATTGGCCTCCTGGAAGGGTGCTTGTCCACACACTAACATGTACAATATAACCCCGAGTGACCACACGTCAACGGCGGGTGCATCATATGAATCACCTAACAAAATCTCTGGAGCAGAGTAAGCCAAAGAACCACATGATGTCTCTAACTTTTGTCCAGGACAAAATTTATTACTAAAACCAAAGTCAGTCAATTTCACTATTCCTAATTTTTCAAAAAAAACAACATTCTCAGGTTTCAAATCTCGGTGAACCACATGTAACCTACAATAGCAAAAAAAAATTGCATTATATATACAATACAACACAAGTGTATTTCATTAACCGATAATATTAATAAAATTTACCTGTGACAATATGAGATAGCACGCACTATTTGACGAAAGTAATCACGAGCTAGAGATTCTGAGAGTCCAGATTCATGCCTCATGATATAGTCATATAAATCACCGCCATCCCCTAATTCTAAGATCAGGTATAACTTTGTTTGGGTATCGATTACCTCATATAGTCTTACTACATTTGGATGTTGGACTAACTTCATGCATCTGACCTGAAATCAAAACAAAAATATATTAAACATATATTTTACACTCTCATTCCAAACAAAATAAAAAAAAAACCATTTATTAAATATGTATTAAAATAGAAATCAAGACTTACTTCTTGGAATAAATGTGATTTAGAGACATCATCTAGCTTGCTTTTATCTATAACTTTCACAGCAACCTTTTCACCAGTAAATACATGTCTTGCAAGTTTCACTACAGCAAAATGTCCTGAGCCAAGAGTGTCCAGCAAGTCATAAAGTCCTGCTATTTTAGTATCATAGGCTCCACCCCCGGTAGCAATGCCACCACCGACACCTCCCCCGCAATTATTCATTCTTTGACTTTCTGTTACAAAACAATCAAAATTCTTACAAGAAGTTATATAGGATCAGAGTGAACATTCAGTTTAAATAAACATAAGGCACTGTTATTACTTTTTTTACATTAAAAGTAAACAAACAAAAAAATCGAGATAATTATGAAAATTACTACGACATAAACACAATATGTATTGGAAAATGAATGTGACTTATACGATTCTAAATTAAATGAAACACGTCAGGTACTATTAACGCTTTAAATTGTTTTGATATATTTTATAATTAAAATTCAATTTTCCACTATAATTGTTTTGTACTTACGTGTATATACTTATAAATTTAAAACAGCTAATGTAATCCCAAAACTGAAATTCAATCCAGCCACCCAGTTTCATTGATATCAATACAATATTTTATATATCTTATATTATACACCTACAAATATTGCACGAATATTTTCAACATAGCATTTTTTTAGTTACAAAATTGATAATATCGAACGCAAAATAGATATATCAAGTTCTACCATTTCGCCATTTCTCATATATCGGTTCAGAAACCAACTATATTTTTATTTAAAGATTAAGATTTTCCATTAATGTATATAAATATTTTTTAATTTACTTATTTCAGAGACTTATGACTGAAACATTTTGTAAATTATTTTTCTTTTGAGAAAAAGAAAAGGAAATATAATTTTAGTTGTAAATTATGAAAAATGTACGAGACAATAATAGTACTCAATAATTTCTTAATTCGTAAATCTACCTTTTGAACTATTGGAATTATAGGAAATATATTTATGCCATTATATACAGATGCTTTAAATAATTGTATTTATAAAATAAATTGAAATATAAATAAATTTACAGGATTGGAATTTTCTGTTGTCAGTGCAAAAAATTTATTTTTTGTTATAGCTTCAACTGCAATGCCTATTGACAGTTGCCATACAAACTTAAGGAGAAAACGATAATAACACGATGGTATTAGGTCATAATATTAAAGATATTGTAAGAACAAATGATGTACACATTACCCACGATGTTACATTTGATACAATGCTCCTTTCTTCAAATACTTTAAAGGGTCTCAAAGATTCCGGATTTCTTAAACCATCGCCTATTCAATTACATGGTATTCCTTTAGGAAAATGTGGCTTTGGTAAGTCCATTTCTATGCCTATGAATTTTTTTTTGTTTCGTTTTCTCTATTGCTGTTAGCCATATTGGCTATTACAGCGTCACCAGGAGGAGTGGGTGGGCCGATGGGACCAACCCGTTTAATTCGGGCCCGAAGGGCTTACAAAGAATTTTTGTTGATAAATTATAGTTTATAATAAATAGACGTAAATACTTACGTATGCTATAATTTAGTATTATCTTCAGATTTATTACTGGAAGCCAAGTCTGGGACTGGAAAAACCGCAGTCTTCACTGTCATTGCTTTAGAAAAAATAGATTTGAAGAAGGGCCTGCAAGTTGTAATTCTAGCTCCGACTCGTGAAATAGCTTCCCAAATATGTGATGTGTTAAGACAAATAGGATGTCACTATAATGGTATGAATCTTAAGGATTTCTCATTAATTTTCAAGAAACAGATTTTTAAATATCACTATATGAGCAAGAGGATTTTGCTTGGTTAATACAAATAATACTACAACTACAACTGCTGCAGTATTAAGTGATAAAATTATTATTTGGCTTTCAATTTTCATTCCCATTACAAAGTTTTTTGTACCAACCTGTGAATTTTATGTTATAAAATTACAAGTAATAATACATCTACCAATAAACTAGATTATAATATTTTAAAAAATGATTTATTTTGAGGAGCTCACCATTATTATACAATTGCTTAAAATGAACTTATTATAACACACATTTCAAAAGTAATGGATTTCGTTTTACATTAAAAATTGCACCCTGACTTAAGACCATAACTTTTTTTTTGGTTTTTGATTCAAGCTAGAATATCAAATTATTTTATCATGTAAATTATATATCCATTGATATGTTTTCAGGTTTACGCATTGAGGTTGTAATGGGAGGGCTACCAGTACAAGATGATATAGAGAAATTTAAAAATAATAAAGTTCATGTTGTAGTCGGGAGTCCAGGTCGTTTAAAGCATCTTATACAAAATAAACATGTAGATGTCTTAGGAGTGAGACTGTTTGTTCTGGATGAAGCTGATAAGTTAATGGAAAAAAGCTTTTTATCTGATATAAGATGTATCTACATGGTTCTGCCAAAACAAAAACAAGTTATATTGAGTAGCGCCACCTATCCAGATGAGATAAAAGAATTTATAGGACAATTTGTGCAAGATCCACAACACTTATGCCCTAATAACAACTGTGTACTATTAGGTGTTGTACAAAAAATTACAACTGTAAAATATAATACTAACATCATACGGCAGACAAAGTTTAGGTTCCAAGAACTTTTGAAAATATTAACTAGAAAACATTTCAAGCAATGCTTAGTGTTCTGTAACTATCAGGGAAGAGTCAGTGAAGTACATAAATTATTAACACAGGCAAAGTGGCCTTCTGAACAGTTGTATGGTAACCAAGATCAAATGGACCGGCTTGACGCTATCAAAACATTACAGGAATATAAATGCAGGATTTTGATATCAACTGACCTAGCTGCTAGAGGTATAGATGCATCAAATGTAGATTTAGTGGTGAATTTTGAACCCCCCTATGAATGGCAAACATATTTGCATAGAATTGGTAGAGCTGGTAGATTTGGTTCTTATGGTATGGCAGTGACTATACTGAGTGAAGGAACAGAACACAAAAAGTTTTTAAATTTATTAGATTCCATGAATTTAGGTAAATTAGATAATTTTTGGGATGACAATGTGATAAATAATAACAACAGGAATTTAAAATGCTCAGAAAATATTATTGCACAGAACACTAAATGTAATAATGGTAATTATAAGGAGTTGTGGAATATTTTATGTGGAGATGGTAAAGATGCAAACGTGGAAGATGTAAAACTAGAAAGCTTCGATGAACTTTTGAATTCCTTACAAAATACTAAAGTAGAATCAAACAATCAACCTGAAACATTTCATAGTTTACTTGATTCTTTTAATAATAAATCAATTTCAAGAGATTTGGATGTCAAATATAAAAACATTACGATTCAAAAAGAATTTTGTCATAATTTAAATTTATCTTTTCCTATCAATGGAGAGTCATTGGACAGTCATAAGGTAGAGAATGTAACAAGGAATATTGAAGATATCAAAGCAGATAATTGCAATGGAGACAACATGGAATTAGTATTAAAAGAGTCGAATAACGAAAACAATTTTCAGGTGCATTGTGACATTATTTTAAATTCCACTGAGGTCAGGGAACATAATAAGAAAGATGGAATGAAAAATTCTCTTGATATTCCTGAATGTGCTACTACTACATGTAACCATGACAGCGTTTCGAACTCGAATATGGAATTCGATAAATTACAATTACCAACAGCTTTTTCTAATGGAAAAAATATTCATTCGGAAAAGAAGATCTCAAAAAAGGTTAGAATCTCCCAGAAGAAGAAAATCATTGAAAATATTTCAGATCTGCGTGGTAATTTATATAAAACAACTAAAATGTCATCAAAAAAATATGAAAACACCTCCAAATATAACGAACACGTAAATACAAATTGCCATTCAAAATATATGTACAGAAATAAAAATCTGAGTAAAGAAGATCAATCCAGTAAGAAAATTTATAACACGAATCAGTCATATGTACATTGGTATAACCAATTAAAAATTAGGGTAAAGTATTTAGAAGCAGCGTTGTATATAGAGGAACTAAGTAGAATGTAAAATAACCTGTGATTTAATATAAGAAATAAATGTTATGTAATGTTGCCATTTGTAAATAAAGTTAATAATTCCTTTAAACCGATTCATAAATTCAAAAGGCGAAACTTAATTTAGAGAGCTTCATTTAGTTATATCTCCGAAACAGTGGCTCGTAGAAAGAAAAGTATTTTTACACTTTTTTAAGTTGTTTTTTGATACATAATCATTGTTGGCAGTATTTTTATATAAAAAAAAAAACATATTTTAAAATTTTAATTGAATTTTATAAATATAGTATAAAATACAGAAAACAAGTTAACATAATTATTCATTTTACCCAAGAGGTTATCAATAATTATAACAGAGATCGTAGATTTTGCTTTAAGATTGAAATCTGAACAGGTTATGTCGACTACATATGTATTGTAAAGATCAAAAAAAGGAACAAAACTTCGTTCTATTAACAAAATTCTTAATTTTAAAAAGATTAATTTATTTACAAATGAATTCGGAGGCAAAATAAAATATAAAAAAAATCGAATTATTCTATTTTGTAGAATAGAAATTCAATAGGTAATCAAAAAGAACACTTCTGTTTAGTAACTATTATTATTATTATATATTTTTTAGATTTATCAATTAAAGATGCGAGTCTCCAAGAACTCGACAAGTCCTGAAGTTATTTAATACCAAATAAAAAGCAAGAGAACAGTTCATTGAAGTTCTTCCAAATAACCTACAAATGTATTATTTTCAAAATTTTATTACCTACAGCAATGGTAATTTTTATACTACCTATATAAAATCTTTGACTAGCCTTAATACTAAATATTAAAAGGAATAATCACACGATTAGAAACAATTCAAGTCTAAAATCTACATACATTACAGCGTTACCACATTTCCCTTTAATTAGAATAATCGAAGTAAAACATAACCATATAATAATAGCCTACTAGTTCACACAAAACTCTTTATAACCCATATCTAAATTTTTATGAAGTTCTTATGTAAAAAGTATCGACTAAGCATATAAATAATACGAAGCTACATTTAAAAACTACATACGTAATCAAATATTTTTTGGTTATGACTCGTATTTAAATGTTCTCTTTTTAAAAAAAATTAGGTAATACAACAAACAAAAAAATCCTTTTAAAAACAACAAAAAAAGAGTGATTTTTAAATTGAAGTCTCGTGCATAGTCTAAGATA